>SJJU01003971.1:0-48914 GCA_012932125.1 Conopomorpha cramerella
TCCTGGCGATTCGCACTATGAAAGTGGACGCAAACCGTTTGGTTCGCGTAAATGGCAAATCCACCTGGTATGGATGACGTCTTGCCTTTCTCCTGGTTTTCCTATTGTAAAAACGCGATGGGGGTATTAGGTACCTCTACCTGCTGACTTAAAGAACATCTCCTTATGTTGTCAAGATTAGTTTCTGCTTATAGTTGTATGTATGTATCTTATTGGTATATAGGTATCAGTATATTTGCTTGGTTTATATACCTCTACATATGTATATAGTTGATACATTTCCCATTATCCAGAGGCCGGTCTTGGACACATGTGTCTTAGGTCAATAATATGAACTTTTACGTACATATGTATTGCCGGGTGTTTTAGAGGAAAATCATCTGATCTGTCAAGTAGGAACACAGTGAAAGGAATAATGAATTTCGAAGAGAACGAACGTATTTCGAGAGGGTCAACACCGCATTGTACAAATCGTTTAGTATTGGTAATTATTTCGGAAAATTCCTATCGCAAAAAAAACACACACCAAGTCGCCGCGGCTAGGGTTCAATATCTCGCAACGTACCTACATATATAATATGTACATATTTGTTTAAGGTCAGAGGTGGCAGAGGCGCGAGCGTCACCACACAACTCTACGAAGTGTACGCACAATCTAACAAATGTTTTGCTAATCTGTTGTCGACATGTAGAGTAGAACACACGTGCGTCACAGAACATATGATCATAACGAGTCGCCAAATTGAGAAGCCTTGCTGATACTATTAATTTGGAGCGACGTCCCGCGGAGGGGCCACTTGGAGCACGCTCTTGTTCGTCTACCAATGACTATCAGTTATATAGGCTGCCAGACCTCTATTAATCAAGAAATATTAAATGCAATCGATTTAAACAAAAATGTACCTACTCCACAAATAGTTTTCGTATCTGAGGTAATTGGACTAGTATTTTTTTAAGTGGCAAGCTAACACAAAGTCCTAATTAGTAGTGCTAACACAAAGTCATAATGGGGAATTTTCTTTGAGGTTTTTTAGGAGAACTGTCATTACTGTCAAACTTTGTTGGGAAATTTGACAGTAATGACAGTTCTCCGGCCGAAAATCTGTCAAAAAAACGTCAAAGAAAATTCTCCATCGTAGAGTAGGTACATGAAACAATCGATATAGTATAAAAGTTTTACAAAAAGTTTTCTTTTTATTCCGCCTTTCAAAAATATCACTAACACATTTCCATTTTCAATTTGCACAAATCCACAAGCCGTCTCCGAAAACGCATTACGCCTAGGCCCTGCACGAGAATAGCCGCTTAGCACTCGAGCAAGCGACCCGCGAAATTATCTTCATAAAAAATATTGTTTTCCACGAGTTATCTGCGGAGAGGTCGTGACGAGTGGGGCGGCTATCGGCGGCGGCGGGTCGAGGGTCGCGGCCGCTACACCGTCCAACGCCCAAATGTCACCCGGCGCCGTGATAATATTGCCATTTTCCACAGCCATACAAAAATTAAAACAACGATAAAAATTAAGTATCATTCGAGGAATAATTTATCGGCGCCAACGTCATATCGCCACTTTGTTACGCAATTAATTAAATTGTGTAATATGTTTATTATTTTTCGTTCGTTAGTTTGTGGGTAGGTTCATGTGTGTTACTAAAAATAAACGCGGTCGATCTCCTCATAGGACCTTAGATGCCGTGCTTAGAAAGACTAGTCCAGATTCTAGACACGACGACCTACAAAACTCAATATTGTTCACCTGTTCACCACAAAAAGTACTGGATCGATTTGAATAAATTTTGTTTCATTAGAAAGCTACATTATCACTGAGTTCTGTTATGTCCTGGCTATATTGTGTACCTACTAGATTATATGATAATAATATAATAAATCATTTATTTGCCAGAATGCGACTTTACAATAATGGGTATTGAAATATTTAGTTAGATCTTAACACATTCTACTCTGAAGAGCGTGCAAA
Organism: Conopomorpha cramerella; assembly: GCA_012932125.1. NCBI lineage: Eukaryota > Metazoa > Arthropoda > Insecta > Lepidoptera > Gracillariidae > Conopomorpha > Conopomorpha cramerella. The sequence goes on from SJJU01003971.1 coordinate 1,979, forward strand.
TATTTTAATTAATAAAATTAAATTTGTAAAATATAATTAAAACTAAATTATTTATAAAAATTAATTGGATTAGGTTTGGTGATGATTGGTAAAATTTATATAAACAATAATCAACATATTTCATTTAGGTACACACACATTACATAATTATCATATTATTACTATATATTTGATATAAACTAGTACGCATAGTGTCCCACATTTTACTACTCTATCTTTCTTTCAATCTCTAGAAGCTTTCTAGGAGACCAGCGTGAAACTATGTATGTTTGTATGTGTGTACGTCGTGCCCCTCACACAATGTGACAAGTACCTCGTTATAATAAAGATGTACTCAAGCCGGCGTGGAAGATAATCTTGAATATTGACATTTGCCACCGCGCGCCGATAGCTGCAGCGTCAATAAGGAAAACAACTACCTACGCACTTCGTGTTCACATTGCAATCTGTTACATCTTGTGCGAGATATTTAATAGCATTTAGTGCACGTCCAATGGCGGAATTTTCTTTGACGCTTTTCTGACAGATTTCCGGGCGGAGAACTGTCATTACTGTCATACTTTCCAAACAAAGTTTGACAGTAATGACATTTCTTCCCCTCGAAAATCTGTCACAAAAACGTCAAAGAAAATTCCCCATTATTACAAAAAAAAACAATTTACTAAGCAACATACATTCATAATCGCCCCCGAGGCTCGTCATCGCAAGACACAAAAATTCTTATAATGGGAAGTTTTCAGGACTCTTCTTTTTCTTTTAGTTATGAGAGATGGCGCCAGCTGTAGGGAGGGGAGGGGAATGTCAACGAAATGACTTAACTAAAGCAGTAAATATTGAAGGTGACAGTTAATGTGTAATGACTTGCCGGAGTCTGTGTTTCCTGCGCAGTACAGTCTGAAGGTCTTCAAGTCACTGGGGTGAATAGGTACCTAATGAACAGGTGTGCTCCATCGTAGACCACATCGCTGCTAACATCAGACAGGATGGTGGTCAAACGCTTGTTCATAGTGATAAAAAAATCTTGTTTGTTAAAAAAATCTTGTAATATTGTTTGTTTGCATGTTACAAAAGTGTTTGCAGTTTGAATAACTTACCCAAATAGTAAAAATGAACTAAAATATAATTGACAGAAGTCAATGTGGACACTTACTAGCGACATCTTAATAAGAAATTTATGGAATATGAAAATTCCCTATTTAAAAAATGGGATGTTTCCGTGGAATTTTTGTCACTCAAAAATACTGAACTCATTAGGTATTTCGTATTAATTTAATTTTAACTCTCCCTTAGGTTCAACTTCGTTTCCGTAGCTGTGACAGGTATAACAACTAATTCCTTGCCCGTGTAATAACTTAAACCAGTTTCTATAAATCATCACTTTCCTGCCCTTATCCCACACTAGGTGTGGTCGGCGCAACACGTTTCCTTTCGCCATTTATCTCTGTCATTCGTCATCTCTGCTGTTACACCTTTCACGCACATGTCATTTTTCACACAGTCCATCCATACCTTCTATGGTCTCCCTCTTCCCTTGTGACCTTCCACATTCAAACTCACCACTTCCCTTGTTACATGGTTTCTATAATAATAGTTATACTGATCTGTAAGACCGTCTGTGGTCCAGTTGGTCGGATCCTTGACTTGCAACCGAGAGGTCGCGGGTTCGAGTCCAGATACTGTACGTGTACCAATGGGACTCTTTTTCAGAGCCTATGTACACAACGCAACGCTCGTACGGTGAAGGACAACATCGTGATGAAACCCGCACACCACTAGGTGTGTGAACCCTATATATATATATATATCGATGGACACACCCCCTGTCACGTTGGGTCAAATACGCGCGCGTGAACCGTGGGCACTTGCTTCGCAAGTGCCTCTGCCTACCCCGCTTTGGTATTAAAAGGCGTGAAGTGTGTATATACCGATCTAAATGAATTCAGAAATCGTCGATTATAAGGCCGGGCACATACATACGGAATTTTCCGTACGGAATGTGGCGATTCAAGTATAAAATGAAGCTTCCAACGGATGTTGTTGTTGTGAACTTGAGTTTAACAGACGTTTTTACTTGAATTGTTGTATTCCGTACGGAATCCGGAACGGAATTCCGAATGTGTGTGACCGCCCTAAATGATGGCGCCGCCACCGCCGCCTGCGCCGAGAGTACTTACTTGGCAATAACATGTTTCAAAGAAACATGTCGTAATTATACAACTGCCATATATCAGTATTAACCTTATCTCCAGTAGCTAATACTGGGTATTTAGATAATGCCCCCGCGAGACCCCTCCGCGTACTTTTTATTGACAAACAACGGGTAATAAGTGAAACAAACAAAAGTAAAAAAGATATGACAAAAAAAAATCCAATAAAAATTACAAACAGTATCCATCACATGTTTCGTCAAAATTCTTATGCATCTAAACAGGCAAGGCATCCACAGCATGTTTCGTCATAAAAATTACAAGTAACCTAAAGGGTAATAATATATCCTACTAATATTTTAAACATGAAAGTTTGTATGTGTGGATATGTGTTACTCTTTCACGCAGAAAGTGCTGGACGGATTTTGATGAAACTTGGCAGTATTGTAGCTTATAAGCTAGAATAACATATAGGCTATAAGGTATATTGGTAAAACAACGTTTGGCAAGTCAGCTAGTATGTATATATATATATATCGCTCATTTAGTGCAACAACGCGATATTTCACTGTAATAAATGTCGCGTTGTTGCAGTATATGTATCTAATATACATTTTAATTTATCATAACAATTTATAAAAAAATTCCATGTCACAATATTATTTATCTTACTCCTTCGAAACGGCCTTCCTCACGACGATCGCCGTGTGGCGTCAATAATGCAGACTTTTAAGAGACTATAGTATAAGTTCATTCCGTATTCATCATCATCATCATCAGCCCATACCTGTCCACTGCTGGACATAGGCCTCCCCAATTGCACGCCACTGTGATCTGTTTTCGGCTTCTCGCATCCAGCTTCTGCCAGCCATCTTGCGTAGATCTTCAGTCCACCTTGCCTGAGGGCGTCCTACACTCCGTTTGCCGAGACGCGGTCTCCACTCATTCCGTATTACCAAGATAGAACCCACACCTTCCAGTTCGACGACAGCCCACAGCTAAGCAAATACAAATATATTGCAACGGTCCGGTTCAAATTAGTGATTCCGGAAACTATAACATCAATACTTATAAGAAACTTCAGATCAGTCCGAAAACAGGTGCTGCGCTGGAGCGAGGCCAAAAACTCCACGGAAGACAGGAAGGCGTGACGCCAGCTTGTACAGGCACCGCGGAGTTCACTCACTTCAGTGGAGTGACATAATATGACAACAACAACACCTACGTGTAACAACACTAGACTGACTGACTGTATTGTAGAAAAGGGGGGTAGACGGTTGAGAAATAATTTACACACATCAAAAGTGTCTAGGGATCAAGAACATTTTTTGTTCTAAAAAAATCTAATTTATTTAAATCAAATCTAATCTTCTTGATTTGTCTCCTACCTAATTCCCCATGACTGTATCAATGACTTATCACCACATTTTGATAGAATAAATTATGAAAGAATTCAGTTTTTTGTAAAATATATTCTTGATTGCAATCTTCGAAAATGTAGGTACTTGATCCCTAGACACTTTTGATGTGTGTGTATTAGATTTACCTTCTGTGCTCGAGCCCGATCCTTGAGCTGTAATGGCGGAGGTAGGAACTGCTCAGCCCAGCGTTCCTCCGCGGAGCTGGCGGCGCCGCCCCCGGCCAGGCCGCCGCCCGCCCCCGCCGCCGCCGCGTACCCGTTCATGCCGTTCATCTGCACCATAGCTGACGTCATTGCGTTATTTGGTACTTCTGGAAAAGATTACACATCTCAATATGGTACATGTTATGCCAATAATTTTGAATGAAGATGTATGACTGTTTTAACAGTAAGTAATATAAAGAAAAAAGAACCGACTTCAACCAGTAAAATTTGACATATATGTGGTTTTCTCATGGATGCCATTGTCGGAACTGAACCAAATCTATATGGGACCAAACGGGAAGCACCAGCTTTCAAATAAAAAAAGCATCCAAATCGGTTCACCCAGGCGAAAGTTTTGAGGTAACAAACATAGAGGATATAAAGAAAATACAGACGAATTGAGAACCTCCTTCTTTTTGAAGTCGGTTAAAAATAATATACGCACCAACCTCGTAGGAAAAGCTGTACGCGAGCCTTCAACTACATATTTTTTTATCACAATGAACAAGCGTTTGACCACCATCCTGTCTGATGTTAAGCAGCGATGTGGTCTACGATAGAGTACACTTGTTCATTAGGTACCTATTCACCCCAGTGACTTGAAGACCTTCAGACTGTACCTCAACCTTATTGTGGACATGCTCGATCCGTTTAACTGTACTCTGGGTGAACTCACGAAGTTTGCATTGTTTGTTACAAGTTATGTGCCGTTAGATTAAGAACATTTATCTATATTGGGCTATTAGTCCAGGATGGTAGCTATTGTAAAATTCTATTAGGTAGGGGAACATTTTCACAACTTGTATAACTTACGTTTCCGCTACACTAAGAATTAGATTTTACCTGTAATGTTGATTGACTGTTTAGATAAATAAATAAATATACGGATATTTCGTAGTAACTAACTTAATAACTTCCATAGATATTTTTTAGGACATACGAATAGCATAATCCACAGTTTTTGTGATATCGCACACTTAGAACAAAAGTGACACAAAACAAAATGTGTAATTTTATGAAATTGAACCTTAACAAAAAAAAGGCTACAAAATCGGCTTGTTGCGTATTGGGTCCTTTTCGTTCTAACCATGCGATATGTTGATAGAATCTTATCAAAATTATCTTTTTTTTTATTTAGCCTGGTTTGTTTCCCACTGCTGGGCAAAGGCCTCCCCCCAGGACTTCCATTCCTCTCTATTAAGGGCCACCTCCTGCCACCCCAGTATATGTCGATCCAGGTCATCCCGCCATCTCCGCGTGGGTCGGCCTCGTCTGCGTGTCCGTCAATGGTCACCCAATCAGTCACGGCTTTCGCCCATCGATCGGGATCCATTCGACTGACGTGGCCAGTCCAGTTATCTACATCATCGTCCATATCTAATTATCTACACGAGTATTTTATCAACTTAAAAATATGATAATCTGAAACTACCTTACAACAACCCTATTAACCCTTTACCGGACAGTGAACTGATATCATAACAATAAAACATCTAGTTATTGTGTCAATTTTACTATCCGCCAATGTGTTAAGGACATCTACAGGGGGGAGATTAAACGTATAAAAATCACCGAATGACTCAATATAGGTAATTCATTGTAAGTGTTAATAAAAACATTTTAATTATAATATGTAGCTTGGAATGTCCTTATCTCGCTGATAATTTTGGCAAGGCACCCACTGGTTTAATCTCGAAGGTATCCATAAACCAGTGTATAATGAGCTAGCGAAGTAAGAAATTTCCTCCGAAGCTGTATACTTTGAGTTTTCAGTGTTACGTAAACCGACATTGATTACTGATTTCAACCAGATAATGTTATGTGGGCATGTGTAATAATGCGTAAATTAAGTTTTCCGTGGTGCGTTGTACAGTAGGTACGCCTACGCCATGTACATACCAGTGGCGTGTACTGGCTTTTACGACGGCAGTAATCCCCAAGGATTGACACCTATGTATAGATAACTTGTATTTACGAAATAAAGGTATCTACATATCTACTCACCCACAAAACACAGGACATTCGTTAGCCTATGTCGTGAGTACAACAGAATTTTTCAATTCGAACCAGTAGTTCCTGAGATTAGTTCGTTCAAACAAACAGTTCAGCTTTATAATATTAGTATAGATAGAAGAAGAAGATAGAACATAGATAGATAGATCCCTACAACTGCCAATACCCATCATGTGACTATAGTCTTTATATTCTTCACTAGCTGTGCCCGCGACTCCGTTCGCGCGGAATAGTGTCTTCGGGTAGTGGTTTTAATAATTAAAGGTAAATATTTTAGGATATGATACATACGCTGTTTCACATTACGTAAATACTACTCCATTTTTTACACCAATATTCATTTTGTCTCTTGGTTTGAGCGCATGGAGGAAGGACGAAGGACAGCCGAAGGTAGCATGAAAAGTGCCTACTCGAAACTAAAGATTTTTTATTTGTCAAATTAGTGTGCTTCTCTTCCTAAAAATCATCATCATCATCACCCCATATTTGTCCACTGCTGGACAAAGACCTTTTTCTGTACTAGAAATAAAAAAACAACATTTTTTTTCTCATTAAGAACAAGCGCTTGACCACCATCCTGCCTGATGTTAAGCAGGGATGTGGTCTACGATGGAGCACACTTGTTCATTAGGTTCTTCATTATTTACGCAGACCTTCACAAGTCGCCCCACCAATCTTACCCCACCGGAGGTATTACCATGCCTCCACTATCTTGTTGTTCGCCAAATACATTTCCAACTAGGTAATTATGCATTGCAACAGAGTAATTAGCGGCCACTAATACCGGTAGGTATGCCTTGTCTATCTCGTCGCGACGGAGTGTAATCGCCGCAGACATCAGCGCGGGCCCCGCCCCCGCCCCCGCCCCCGGCCCCCGCCCCAGCCCCCGCCAGCACACCTCGCGCTTTATCAACACACACTATCAGCTGGATCGATGTCTGGAGGGCGAAAAGTAATTTTGTTTGTTTCTTCAATTCCACTGTGAATGGACGAAACGGCCTAAAGGACCTACCCATGGGGAATTTCCTTTGACGTTTCTCTGACAGATTTTGCGGGCTAAGAACTGTCACTGTAACTGTGTAATATCGTTAATTTTGTTCGGTGATTAATAAGTGTCAATAACTTCTTTTTTTTTTGTGGAGAAGTCAGTACATTTTTATTTTGAACTAGCTTTCCGCCCGCAGCTTCGCCCGCATGGACTTCAATAAATATTTTTGCTTTCCCTCGGTAATATCTATTTTTTCCGGGATAAAAACCACCCTATTATTTAATCCGGACTTTCCGTCTGTAAAATTTCAAAGCAATCGGTTCAGTAGTTACGGCGTGAAAGCGGAACAAACATACTCAATTTCCCATTCATAATATTAGTAAGGATTCTTTTTGACAGGTGGAAAGATGAGTTCCGACGAGATCAAATACAAACATGTGACAAAATACACATACTAGACCACTATGTCAACATATAGCATTAAAATTACTTGACACGCGCTGTGATTGGCTAAAATCGCATTGAACTTTAGAGAGTTGATGAACTTAATTAATGGGAATTTTTTTTGACGTTTTTCTGACAGATTTTCAGGCTTAGAACAGTCATTACTTTCATACTTTCCAAACAAAGTTAGCCCTTAGCCCGCGAAATCTGTCAGAAAAACTACAATTGCAATTTTTCCATTGTAATTTTTTACATTCGTAATGTACAGTGTACAATAAAGAGTATATTCATTAATTCATTCATACTTTCCAAACAAAATCTGACAGTAATGACAGTTCTTAGGCCGCAAAATCTGTCAGAAAAACGTCAAAGAAAATTTCCCGACTATGCTTCAAGAAATGGGGTGTGAGTCATGACTAAAAGAATGTACGACCACGTAAGTTGTGAAGTTTAGTATTTGTCGCACACGTGTAAGTGTGTATAGTTAAAGAGTATCTCAAAGTGTGTAGTATCATCAACCGCAAACGATATGTAAAATGGAACAGCAGTACCTACTTCACTGTTTGCCCGCTCTCTATTGTTAGTGTCATGAAGTATACGCTTATAGAATATTCGCAGAGCAACAAATACATAGTGTAAATATTACTAAACGTACTTAGTATTTTTAAGTAACATAATTATAATTATAAAATTTGTTAAAAATAAAATTTTTAAGCTGTGTTTTCTTTTCCAGCTTTCTTTTGCCTACCTTTTAAATGTTCTTTTATGAACCAGTGTTTTCATACGAGAACATATTTTAATGAATAAGGCGAATTTAAAATTTTATTTTTAGGATTTTAATTTACGCACTAAAATTCAAATATCTTTGAACTTTTTATAATGTTCTCAAGTGATCACAATGGGTCATAATGTTGATAAAAAGAAATAGCTTGGGACTGAACGCAAACTTAAATTTTGCCTCATATGCGGACACAAGGTTAAAGAGATTATTACATAATATTTTTCGCATATGTCATTCAATTTACAGCGCGAAACGTGAAAAAAATTTACTCATAGTTTTCTTTCATAAACACAATAAACAAGCATTTGACCACCATCCTGCCTGATGTTAAGCAGTAGTGTGATAGTCTGAGGATTCTCTTGCATGCTCTACATACATATAAACTCATAACACGCCTGTCTCCCAGAGGGGTAGGCAGAGATTACAGGTCTCCATTCCGTCACGCTCCTGACATACCACTTTGGCTTTGTCTCTATATTAATATGATTTGCGATTTCGAATACTTTTCACAAAACCCATATAAATTATGTTTCGGTAATCGACTTTCATCCATCCTCTCCATATACCCAAACGTAGGTAGTACGAAAATACGATAGCACTACAAAAAAATGGATCCAGGAAAACCTGCGGGCATATTTCTTAGCAATGGGAAATTTTCAGTGCTTGTTTCTCTTAGTTATGACAGATGGCGCTAGCTGCAGTAGGGGCATAAAAGTCAAGGAAATTACTAACTTCAAGCAGACCGTATTGAAGGCGACAGTTAATTTCTTTACCGTTTGTTTACATGTTACAAAAGAGTCTGAAGTTTGAATAAATTGTCCAATTATTAAAAACTGTACTAAAATACAACTGACAGAAGTCCCCCTGGACACCTACTAGCGACATCTAGATAAGCAATTTTTGGAGTATCAAAATTACCCATTGCGTCAGCCTACCTCGTTACAGGATTAAATAACTTACTGAATATTTAAATATTTAAGTAATAGCATAACAATTCGCATTGCTTCGCGCCGCTTGAACAATACAAGTTGGGTTCAGGTGTGTCGCCATGCCTCCTTGTTCTCTGACGAATAACATACCTATTTTAATTATAAAGAGAATAATAAGAGATAACGTTATCTGCTACTTACGTATACATAATTAAAACATACATTAAGTGTCGTAAAAATGAGCGATTTTATTATTTTAGTTTCTATAGGAACTGATTATTATTTTTATTGGTTATTGCAAGTATATATTGTGGTTTGGCTATCTTCATTGCACACATAGGCTACAAAATTTTCTTGATGGGTCAAAAATGTGTTAACACCGAAGGGCGGTAAACGGAAACGGTACCTAATCATTGTCAATAGTTTTCGTTTAGTCCAACTTTAGTTTGAATGCTGTGTGTGTACAAGATTGACAGTAATGACAGTTCTCAGCCGGAAAATCTGTCAGAAAAACGTCAAAGAAAATTCCAGATTGGTGTGTTCAAGGACTGTAACATTAATTATTTTATACTTATTTATACTAGTGGACTGAATGAATATCTTGGGTGGCCTGTGCCCAGTACTGGATGTAATTTTTTTTTCTTTAATGAGAACCTTCTGCTGTTATTAATAAGCACAACAAAGGAAGAATCCACCCGTTCCGGAGTTATGCCGTGACAACGACAAGTGGCTATGATTTTTATATAATTAATAATAGAAGATGTATTATTTATCGTGCATACTGCTGGTGTTACAAATATAAATAAATAATGATCATATCGTTTATTGCTTCATTTCCTTTTTACAAACGGTGTTAAACATGTGAGCCGAATATGGTCTCGAAGCTTATACGCAGTGTCACCGCAAAACATCCCCTAATGAATGAGATAACAGAGCGGCCTGTCAAGCTGTCATTGTCTATTACGTCGATGACAACGCAGACAGTTGATACTGAGGGATTTAGGTGATTGATTAGCGTATGCAGTACGTGCGCTGTATGTAATCCTGCTTTATACCAATCAATTGTAAAGCCGAGTTCAGAACGAGATCACGCGCCGTAATGTGACATTTGCAGCGAGCATTTCGATGGTCCCGATTAAAAAAGTCGGTAGTGCAATTTTAGGAATATGTAATAGTGTACATTTCTACACCGTTATATTGGCGATATTAGATCTACAAACTCATACGTATACTACATCACGTAAAGGTACCAAAGATTATAAGCTGTTGTAAATTTGAAGTATGTGCCACAAGTAGTTCAGTTTTAATATCCAAAACCATCTTCTCTCCTGAACATGTTCCGTTTGGTAGATCCGACTTTCTTAATAGGGACCATCGATTTCATCATGGGAAGTTAGCGGCGAGTACAGGCAGCTGAGACGCTGTACCATTTTTTTTTTTTTTGTTTTTTTAAAGTGACACTTTTTTATTACACCGTCTTAAACTTTTTCGTCTGTATGTTACATGTCGCGTGACGGTCGGCCGCCGAGTACGGAGTTCTTTTTTTAATCACTATAAACAAGCGTTAGACCACCATCCTGCCTGATGTTAAGCAGCGATGTGGTCTACGATGGAGCACACTTGTTCATTAGATACCTACTCACTTTTACCGTGGTTTCGTAAAACCTTAACTTTGTTTTTGCAAAATTGTAGGCTGTAAAGGTTAACATAAGAACCAAGTTTAAAAAAAAATGTTTAGGAATTTCCTTCTTAGTTGTCGTCAACTCGTGTGTTTATCATTAAAGTATTCCAGCCATGTGACTGCCATTGAGAACCGGTATAGCGTGGTGGGAGGCCGCGCGTAAAATTTTTGCATAATAGGTAATGACAAATTTAATCGTGTCGTTGCGTTGGTAAATTTAGATAAAAACGATTCGTTAAAAATGTATAAAAACACGTTTTATTTTTGTCACCTTTGACTACGTAGCCCAAATAACAATAATAGATTAAAGTATAATTTTATAATTTAAAATTTTAGGTGACTGTTTCCATGGTCGAGCTAGCGTGAACATATTGTGTTATAGTTCCGTAGGTACAGGGTCACATTGTTGTGAATGGGCAGTGAAGATAGATATAATTAGCCTCCATATGAAAAACATAAACACCAAATAAAAAATAAATACACTTCACGCCTTTTAATCCCAAATCGGGGTAGGCAGAGGCTTTTGCTAAAGCAAACAAAAAACAACCAAGTATAATTTAACCCTTAACTGCATAATGATGTAGTCCTCAATTTTTTTTCTACCCATCCCATATACAGTTTTTTTCTCAATTATTGTCAAAGGTAACATTACGGTAGTTTTTGACCATACATAACTTTTTATTTTTCCCATGATGTATGCCAGATAATTTAGGAAGGCTAGGATTTTATTTAGACAAAATAAATCATGCAGCTAAGAGTTAAACATGGTTGGTTGGAAGATTGTCAAGCTGTAAAGAAAACAGACCACGATGTAACTTCGTCTCGTGTATATACTGTGTGTAAATGGACCCCGAACAATGGTCTTAGAAACGTTGTGGGTCTGGTCAATATCAACTTTTACTATGGCCGCAATGCGTGGAAACGCAAAAAAAATGTTTCATCTCCATAAAAAGTAGATTTTTTTTGCCTCGGAAGGTAACATTTTGTATGGGGAATATTTTCTTTTTTAATTTTCCCATTTTGTCTCCATAATAAAAGTTGTCCATATTGACCAGGCCAACGTTTCTAAGACCATTGAAGCAACAGCTGCAACGCTTCATCCTAATTGTTACACGTTTGGTAAGAGAAGAGGAAAAATGCTGTGGACTTGTTTATTTTAACAAAGAAAACTGTTAACTGCAGTTAACTGCACATGGCGGGAACAAGCGAAACTATAAAAAGGTATATTGACTCTATACATGAAATATTGAATGAAGGATTGATGCGTTTTATTATTACTATGTAGATTTCTTTCCTTGCTCGGGGTCCTTTTACACGCTTTATATATAGGTACCTACATATATGTATTCTTTTAAGATGGTAAATGGTTAGGATGCTATGGCGAAGCAAGCTGTCGACATGTCCGCAGAGACCGCATGCAGGCGACTGCAGACGCACAACAGTTTTCTATGTTTACTTTATAAATTAGTTCCAACCAACTCTGTGTTTCCTACAGTCTGAAGGTCTTCAAGTCACTGGGGTGAATAGGTACCTAATGATAAAGTGAGCTCTATCGTAGACCACATCGCTGCTTAACATCAGCCAGGATGGTGGTCATGTGCTTGTTCATTATGTTTAAGAAAAATCCATGATCAATTTGGGGGGTATTGCCAATAATCGCCACGCTTGGTAGGCGGGTTGTCGATCGCAGCGGTGTTGTGGTTTAACTTACAAGAGAGCGCTGCTGCTCGTCCTCTGGAGAGTTCCCTCCGTCTCCTCTTACGATCCCCAAGACGGCAATAGTTGGGTTGGGGTGGACACAAATCTTTCTTAATATATAAAAGGAAAAGCTAACTGACTGACTGACCAACGCACAGCCCAAACGGCGAAACGTAGACACTTGAAATTTGGTACGGACGTAGCTTAGGTACCATATGGGTGCACTAAGAAAGGAATTCCTGAAATTCCCACGGTAACGGGAATAAACGGGAAAATTCTTTTGTACGAAAAATCTAAACGGCTCAAGTTAGGCGCTTCAAATTTGGGATGCAGGTACTACTAAACTACGCGAATGAAATGGCGGGGGCGTCCACTAGTGTATCATATTCGCGGTCACCACGCGGCTCTACCATAACTAAGTATGCAATTACATGTGTAGAAAGGAGTTCAGCATCGGCGTAAACCGCGCAATACTGGAGCAGATAAGGGGGAGCTCACGTTGGCGGCGCATCGCAGGTCGCCGCGATAACTGACCCCACGTGGCAGCGCAGCGCCTCGCCCGCGCTCACTACCTACACACCTCACTAATTGACCCATCACTCTCGCAATAAGGCCCGTATTCTGAGACGTGAAGCACTATTCAATGGGGAATTTTCTTTGACGTTTTTCAGACAGATTTTCGAGGAGAAGAAATGTCATTACTGTCAAACTTTGTTTGGAAAGTATGACAGTAATGACAGTTCTCCGCCACGTCAAAGAAAATTCTCCGTTAAGTTTTATGCTTTGTCTGACTCAAAATATAGAGATATTTTGTACGGATATTTCTTTCCGATAATGGAAATGCCTCACGACAAAAGTATCTATCTAAATATATAAAAGGAAAAGCTGACTGAATGACTGACTGACTGACATATCAACGCACAGCCCAAACGGCTAAACGTAGACACTTGAAATTTGGTACGGACGTAGCTTAGGTACCATAGAGGCGCACTAAGAAAGGATTTCCTGAAATTTCCATGGGAACGGGAATAAACGGGAAAAATGTTTTGTATGAAAAATCTAAACGGCTAAAAGTATGACGCTTGAAATTTGGGATGCAGGTACTACTAAACTACGCGAATGAAATCGCGGGACGTCCACTAGTATACTATACTAGTGGCCCGCACCGACTTCGTACGAATCCAATGCTGATACAAAGCGTTCCTCTACTATTATTATGTACAATAATATGTAATGAAAATTACCCTTCCTATGAAATCACTCTATCTATTCAAAGAATCCGCATTAAAATCCGATGCGTAGTTTTAAAGATACATAGGGACAGACAGCGGGAAGCGGGGACATACAAAATAGCCATGGTCATGATTGCACGGAACAATGGTGTAAAAAGTAATCATCACGTTTTACGTCTACCTTCATAGTGCGAACCGCCAGGATGTGGAATGACTTGCCGGAGTCTGTGCTTCCTGCGCAGAACAGTCTGAAGGTCTTCAAGTCACTGGGGTGAATAGGTACCTAATGAACAAGTGTGCTCTATCGTAGACCACATCGCCGCTTAACATCAGGCAGGATGGTAGTCAAACGCTTGTTCATTGTGTTTAAAAAGAAAAAAAAGGTAGCTAGGAAGGAGGCACACCGATGCGGGTACACCCATCAGATAATTGCAAATTTAGGCACTAAATTGTAACAATGTAGAGAAGCAATGTGTATTATCTTTTGAAACAGAATTGTCGGAAAACTGAAACGCAGATAACATTAATCTTCGGTGTCCGTGATGAAATACCTACATGCCTACTTTACCTACATACATTAAAAAGCATGTAGGTACCTAACAGAACCAACAGATTCTTTCATCATCATAAGCCCATACTCGTCCAGTGCTGGACATAGGCCTCTCCAATTGCACGCCATTGTGATCTGTTTTCGGCTTCTCGCATCCAGCTTCCGCCAGCCATCCCGCGCATATCATCAGTCCTCCTTGCCTGAGGGCGTCCTACACTCCGTTTGCCGAGACGCGGTCTCCATGAGAGAACTCGTTTTCCCCAACGGTCATCGGTTCTACGGCTAATACAGATTCTTTACGAACATGTAATGTCAAAGTTACATTTTAACCATACAATATCCGATATGACTTGGTCTATGATGGAGCACACTTGTTTATTAGATACCTATTTACCCCAGTGACTTGAAGACCCCCATAGTATACTGCGCAGGAAACACAAACTCGGGCAAGGCACACATCCGGGCGGAACGCCCTATTAAAGGACTAGTAGTATATACAGAGTGTAAAAGGATAGGAATATAAAATACTTTTACTATGGCGACAATGCGGGGAAATAAAAAAAAATATCTACACACTTCAAAAGAATTTAGGGATCAAGAACATTTTTAGCTCTAAAAAAATCTAATTTATTTATACTAACTCTAATCTTCTGGATTGGTCTCCTACATGATTCCCCATGCCTGTATCAATGACTTATCACTACATTTTGAATAAATTATGAATGAATTCAGTTTTTGTAAAATATATTCTTGATTACAATCTTCTAAAATGTACTTGATCCCTAGACACTTTTAATGTGTGTATAAAAAATAGACAATTTTTTGTCTCCGGAGATGATATTTTGTATGGAGATGATTTTTTTTCCCGCATTGTCGTCATAGTACAAGTTGTTCATATTGACGAGCCCAACAACGTTTCTAAGAAGTGTATGTCTGAGGTGGTACAATGAAGAAATAATACTTTTTAATTTGTTGTATACGTCAAGAAAATATCGATAACCCTGTAATTTTAAATAATATCTACGTCTGTCCATATTACAGACATCTACCTACTCTTGTAATAGACTAGTTAATCATATCGTCACATAAGCGTGTATGGAAACTTCTTATGTTTCGTGTAGTTGCAATCAGTTAAATTGCTCATCATTATCATCATCATAATCAGCCCATACTTGTCCACTGCTGGACTTAGGCCTCTCCAAGTTAAATTGCCCGTCTACTGACAATTCCGCAGTCGGTCCGTGCCTTGCGCCCAGTGCCTGTCTTATTGAGACGTTGCCTACGTACAATCACAATTATATATTACACAGCTTCAACTATCATTATAGTACTTAAAGTAATCTTTTCATCTGACAGTCGCACAAATTATGCTGCGCACAAACGTATATCCGGTTTTTTTTCCGTGTAAACAGACATTAGGTACTTCAGTTTTTAAACGATTAAACAACACCTTACCTTTGTATCATCAATACATAGTCCATAAAAAATCAAACGTATGTACGTACGGGTAAGTTTTTGTTTCAAAGCTGACGCTCATCAAAATATTGTTATCCTTTGATAACTGAACACCTAAATGAATAGGTACATTTTTTGTAAAAAGTTATAGAAGTTTGATATTTGACATGCTAGAGATGCAACTGCTGTATAAACAACCCTTAGTCAAAGGCAAAGGGCCTTACTAATAATGGCGGAATTGCTATTTCGAAGATACACAAAGCTCAACTTAACTTGTCAGTTGTATGTCAAATACGAAATAACCAATTCAAGTAGACCTGTAATAACCGCTGTATAAGTGACAGCGCGTTTATTGGTAAGGGGGTAAGTATATTGTCTTTGACAGAGGCCATGTCAGCAACGTCCACTTAGAGCAGTCCTGGCACACGTCCTTGTATGACCATTAAACAAACATGTTGACAAGTTAGTACACCAACTGGAGCCTATTATTTTAGCCACCTGTGTTTTAAACTGTTACGAAGCAACGTGTTAGGTAGCAACTAACATAACACAGGACTCTCACAGTTACTACAGTTTATAGCATTTCAAATAACTGACATTAATGCACTGTCATCTATTATCGTGAACAGCAGATGTATATACAGAGTGTAAAAGGACCCCGAGCAGTGGTCTTAGAAACGTTGTTGGGCTCGCGTCAATATGAACAACTTTTACTATGGGCGAGAATCGAATCGAATTCGAGAGAGAAATGTGCTCCATCGTAGAGCACATCGCTTCTTATCTCCATCAGGCAGGATGGTGGTCAAAAGCTTGTTCATTATGTTTCAAAATACACTGGGTGACTTTGGAGTGACATCCGGAACAAATTTTTCTTACTCATCAAATGATAGCGATTTCAATGCTATAGGTACTTCTTTTCTTAAACAAAACTTTTTTATTTTAATGTTTGTGTTTGTTGGAAATATTCGGTAAAAAACGATACAATTTAAGAAATTTAAGGTATCTCGGGCACAAAAACAACTTTTCTGTTGGAATCGCTACAATTTTCTGAGATAGAAAATGTTGGTCCGGATCATGACCCCGAAGTCAGCCTGTATAATATATTTGCCACACGACCAATACAACGTCACAAGTTTTAACGCAAACAAACAATATAATGTATAGTTCGTGCATTTCATGAATGCGCGCGGGCCTTAGATGTGTGAGTTGTATATGGACACGCTAGTTGACAGTTCAAACGAACAACACTGCCACACACACATCTAAGGCCCGCGCGCATTCATGAAATGCACGAATTATAACAATATAACATTTTTGTTTTTCAGTGTACGAAACATCGAGCAGTCCATAGTTAGGTGAGCAAATAATATATCTAATCGCGCTGCATTAATCTGACACAGCTATATTTCTTTTAACTTCGACGGTATCTGTAAACCACAACGGAATAACACTGAGGCGCTAATACCCACCGGGACTTTTAGTGGTAATCTTATCATTATGGATCATTGTGTAAAGCTACCTACAACAAAAAGTACAGTATTTTAACAATCACCATTATTAGTTCTACGCAAATCAATACACAGAAGTTGCAGCTGGGGTAGCTGGATTCAGTAAGGGAAAGAAGAATCCCATTCGAAGCTAACTAAGAATGTTCCCTGTACTGACAACGAAACGGGACTAATGACCGAATAACATCAGGTTTGATTTTATTCAGATTAGAAAATTTTATTGACGAGATCGCTCCCCGACAACATTGAATTCCTCCAAAACAAACTCCACCATTGGCTTCTTGCCACGTCTATATAATATAATAGCATTATAATAGAGAAAGCTTTGCGACTGGCATAACATTTGGAAATACACATCGGTATGTTTCTTTGCACCGCAAACAAAACGATGGACGCAGGACGCAGTCCGGCCGCGAGATCGCTGCATTTAATTTATTTGCATCCTACGTAGGTAGATTGGTACGTGGTAGGTAGCCGGTCTCATCCTTCAATATATGTAATAGTCGCATGAAGTCGCACATTCATCAACTGCATTATTAAGCATGTTGTTGTAAACGGCGATATATTCGCAGCTCACTCTTGTCTGGTTTGATGCATCTTCTCTAGTAATTTCATCTATATTTACACCGCCACGCCTCCACTCATCGTGGTTATAACAAACGCTACGTTTAAGGTACCTAGTAGATATGTGCATACACATAAAATATACGTAGGTACCATTATTTTTATTAGGTATGTATTTTTAAAACTAAGAGTAAGAGGTCAATGACTGAAAAATGATTAGCGGGGACATCTGTAGGAAATGTTTGACGCTTTAACGTTTATCAAAGAACATTATCATAAATAAGTAGTCTTATTATTTTTCGAAAGACAATATCGTATTCTTGTTTTTTTTTTCAATTTCCTATTACGCAGTTATGACCAACGAGCATTGGAGATTCAATTATTAGATTAGTAGTAGGTTTCAACCAGAATTTACATCTCAGCGCTTCTTGACGAAGGCTGTAGCATTGATAAAATGTACCTAAATAAATAATGTACCTAACAATAATTGAGAGCAAATCAATACTTCGAAGCATAGCGACTGAGCATGATGGATATTTAAAATCAATAATTGCAAAGCAGGTCATTTTTTCAAACGTATCAACTAATGTTCTTAAACCCATGTGGTGGTAGACTTAGTTCTTGGGAGATATGACTCCTAGGAGTGTCTTTGCCAGACGATTGTGCTTTTGATGGACAAGTTATAAGACTACCGGTGACTATCTAACTTATAGCCTAAATAAACGCGTTATTACTTATACAACGGTTATTATAGGTCTACAAGAACTGGTTATTCCGTATTTGACATACAACTGGCAAATTAAGTTGAGCTTTGTGTATCTTCGAAATAGCAACTCCGCCATTATTAGCAAGACGCTAAGAATCCCGATAAATTAGGTCACCTTTTATGCTGTGTATTGGAAGAAATAAGTCTGATATAATTTAATGTACGTCCCACACTAGCCCGGGACAAGGTCCGCTTATCTAAGAATATATAATTTCGAAGGTTTTTGACGATGTTAGGGAGTGACGTGATTCGAAATAATTGAATTGTTTGTTGTGCTCCGCGGCGGCGACGTACATTAAACAACATGTCACATCGCATACAGCAACTTGAACTATTGATCTAAGGATGTTCGCTGTACGGATAGATTATTTAAAACAGAAAAATACGTAAATAATAAATTCATTAATATAAAACTTGCATAAATATTATTCTTACGACTTCTTAAGGACCTTCTCGTGTCTTGATTTAGGTAAAGCATAGGAGTTATGGACTGATGATGATGATAGGACTTAAGGCAGTCGAGATTTCAGTTATGTAATCGGCATTAATACCTATACACGTTTGTTATTGGTTTGTAATAGCAAATGTGTGCTATACCCATGGAATCTATGACTTACCTACATGTAGTTTAAACGACAAATAAAAGTTCCACAAGGTCGTAATATGTTCCTTTTTTTATTTAAATTGTTTACTTATTTATATTAGATACGATTGGAGGTTTACCACTATTATTTCTTAATAGTAGAAACGAGGGGCATATCTAATGAATACACCTTGTAATCCAACAAGGTTCTTTCCATTTTCTCTCGTCGCTCGCTTAGTACCTATTTGTACAAGAAAATAAATACCTACACCACGATCTGTAGTTTACGCAAACGTATTTTAAATATTGCTTACTACTATATAAATAAATAATGTATATCGTACTTAGATATTATATCATCCAGCTGCATACAAGTTATAAAATTCGTCTGGTGCAAAAGTACAAAAAAATAACTCACATAGAATTGAATGCGTGTTCGCTGCGTAAATATTGCGTCCGTCGTGATATAGCTCAAGGTTGCTCCGGGCTAGGGACGAGCGTCTCGTTGTGAGCGCGGGCACCGACTGACTGAGCGACGGAGCGGCGTGCTGGCCGCCCGGAGCCCTGGGGCTGGCGGGGCTGGCGGCGCAGGGCGGCCCGCGGTGGTCGCGCCGCCACCGCCGTCACTCACTTGCTGAAACACACAGCAGCACATACCTTATCTCAATTATCGTGCAATCAGTACCGAGTACGGGACCATGTTAAACTGGTAACAATCTAATAGACCTCGAAGACGATGCTTATCGGCGTTGTTTGTGATTTTTCCATTGGCATTTGACAGGTGGACTTGTGCATTTGCACAGGGTCGTTATTAATGAATTGTCACATTTGACTAGATCTCTGGTGACATGGCACAGACATGCATAGACCCTCGTGATTAATTCCTACCGGTACTGTCTCCTATGTCACCGGCTTTAACAGTGACAAGTCCCTTCAGCTTCAAGGATTCTTATTAAGTAGCCTTTTATATCCAGAACAGGAAGACAATGACGTGCAATTTTATTCCGCGAATTAGCCCAATGCATCACTGGTACAACAACAAACGTACCTAGACATGCTAGCTAAATGTTTACTTCTCATGAAACGCCAGACTTTACCTAACTACAAGTGTTTTATTACCAAGTGTAACGCAATAAGAAAACAAAAGCAGGACTTACCAACTGCACACAGGTTATAAAAAAACAACAAGTGTACGTGCCTCTCCGATCACATAAATTACATTGGCATTGCAAAATCGACCTTAATCCAATATAGAATAAAGTGGAGCAGCGGCGTCCGAGAGGCAGGTCGGAGGCCCGGCGCCACGCCTGCGCAGCTCGACCACTGTGTACTCTACATGACGTCAACTGCAACATATACACCGTAGAGACGAGCGAACAGCCACCTGCCCATAGGAAACATACGGCGCGGAGGCTCAGGCGGCGGCCACGGCGCCCAGACTCCCACGACATGGGCGAGTTTTATTTATTGTACTCCTGATAAACGAGTTTTATATTTGTCGTCGTGATTTCTGCGCAGTCTTCCATTTTCATCACGTTACTAACTGCAGAGCAAACATTTTTTTTTAGGTTTTTGCAAAAGTAACATTGCTTGTAGGTAGGTTAATCAATTATTAAGTGGCTACCCTTACTCCGGCGGAATTACGGATTAGGAAGTTTATCTCGTGGGAATCAGCAAACGGGCTCGATGTAATCTATATAATTGTAAAAATACGCAAAATCCGTTCAGTACTTTTCGTGTGAACGGCCGACAAATATCCAAACAAGCATTCGCGTTTATAAGAATCTGATATATCACTCTGTTATAGATGTACGGTTTACTTTAACCCTGTACCCAAGCCATCCAAAGGGAATAAAGATCCCAGTCCAATATATGTTGAAAATCTAAAATCAATTAGTAAAAAAAGACCTGTTGAAGGGCTTTTATTGAAGGGAAGTTTCTCGATCTAAAATTTAAGAATACTAGTAATAGTAAATTTCATGGTGGTAATACACACGTGGCTACTTACCCACTACGGGATCGAGGCGATGGAACATGGTGGACGAAGGGTCTCTTTTCCCGTGGCCTTTAGGCGGTCATCATCAGCCACAGAACGTCCAATGCAGGACGAGGGCCTCCCCCAATGATTTCCCTGATCATTTGGGAGGAAAAGCCGATAATCGCCACGCTCGGCAGGCTGGTTGGCGATCGCAGTAGTGTTGTGGTTTAACTCACAGAAAGCTATTCCCCGTTAACAGTTCTTCCACGTAGTCCAATTATTGTCAAACTGATTTGACCACGTGGAATGATTGAATTCTCTATGTAGTTATGTATGTATGAAACTTAAGTACATGTACCTTCTTCTAGCAGTAAGATTTGTAATTAGTTTGATTGTACTTTTGTGCATTAAAAATATTATACAGGAAGGATCATAACATTAATTTGACCACGAGAAACAAACTTTCCACGTGGTCAAACCAGTTTGACAAAATAGTTTGACTACGTGGAAGAAGGGCTCCTTTTTTGAAGTCGTTTAAAAGTACCTGTCCATACAAATTCGATCTCTTCTGACAACTCGAGCTGATTGCTATTTTTGTACGGGTGTGTCCGGGTTTTTTGGTTCACCCAGTGGATAAACGAATAATGTATAGTCAAGTACCCCCCTAGGGTTCCCCCCACAGACACATGCACGTGTGTCGGACATAACACAAACACGGTTCTTTTTTCATATCTTGATGATTGTATTGAATCGTTGCTATTTTTCCGCGACAATTACTATGATAAGCGATCTATTTAGTTGCGCCACAGCGTAAACGCGCGAGTGCCGCGGCGCATGTCATCCTTACTAGTTAACTCATTACAACCTGATGCCTCATTACACCAGATGATAATACATACAAGAGCACGTCCAGCCGTAACTGCCCTCTACAGCGACCTCTACAGGTAAAAAATAAAACAAGTTTTTTTTGTAATTTCTTTATTTTTCACCATTTATCGTAAAATGTCCCTAGGGCACACCGCGCGTCGCAGCCGCGCACCAATATTCCGTCTTGTGTATGTGGAGCGGGCGCTCAAACTAACTCCATACAATGCAAAGCGGTAGGTACCCACAAATACGCAAACATTATTCCATTCGATATTAAGATACAGTGTTCAAAGAAAACATATAAATATAAGACAAAGGTATAAAGAAAATAAAAATAATTTTGTTCCATCGTAAGTACAAACAGCACCAACTCGCCTAGGCAGCTGCCTCCTGCACTTTCCCGTGTATAACCCTCACTAGACAAAAAACCTTACTCAATATTTTAAAAAACATGAAATCCAAATAGTCTAACATACCAAGTGTTTAGAACACGTTACAATATTTTCGAGCCGGTCATACAGCTCCGCATTTGGAATTCAAATTATACAACAAAAATTGCTTGTAGCAAAATCTCTAAACCTATTGTAGAGTATAAAATGAAATTTGTTTTTAAAAAACGTACGTTATCACATCTTTCACCACCACGGGAGATCGAGCTCGCCGTTCCGCGAGCGGTCCACACACACGTTACTCGGTAGCTTTTCACTGCCCAAGAGCATTCGCTACAGAAGATGGCTATAGTAAACTGTTAAGCTACTTGAAAGGGTCCACGAGCCGGGACGGCGAGCTCGTCTCTACCTTGCCAGTCTCACAGCGGGCCGCAGCCGTGTCTGACACGGCCGGCCAACCAACACATTCCAAATCATATTGGGTTGTAACTAGCCTCGAACAAGGCGAACTATGGCCAACATCCAAATACCATCCCCACCATACACAATACCCAATATGCCTGACACTATTCTAACACGACATTATATGTTGCATACTATTTTTGACGGGTCCGCAGTAGCGCGGAGGTCGCCCTAGCTACGGTCCGTCGGCACTACAGAACACAGGTCGGCACGGGCCGCGGGCACGCGACTCCCACTCCCCCCCCCCCCCCCCCAACCCACCCCGCGCACGCCTCGCAGCCCTCCGTCTACCTCCCTCCACGCACATACTATACATATAATATTCATATTTCAGGACACAATATTTCCAATTAGAATCTACAAATTATGTTTATATAGAACCTACAATCGATTGGCAGTATATTGATCTTTCCTCCCTTTCCTTCACAATGATATATCTCATATCACTTATCATTTCGTCTCATTACACGACCTAAAGCTTACAACATACACGAAACAAACGAACGAAATACGTAATACAATACGATAGTGACTGCAAGTATAGTTCATTTCCGGACGCACACAGAGTGTCAGACGTGCCGCTAACTATAGGGGAGTGTGGGGAGCGTGGTGGCCCCAGCCAGCCAGCCAGCCAGCCAGCCAGCCAGCCAGCCGGCCGGCGAGACTCTACGAACAATACACTAGAAGGGCTATGGAGCCGAGCACGGACTGAACGTCTAACACGTCAACTAGACAGCGGAACCGGACAAACCCAAACCTAATTCCAGAGCACACACCTAAACCACCTGTGTATAGCCAGTATTGCGACCAACCAGTAATTACAACTATTTTTTTAATATTTTCAACTTTTTTATTTCTCTTTTCAGGTACTGTGGTATTGCTTATTGTAAAAATATTTTTTTCTGATGCCGTATAGAGGTGATTACATGGTGGTGTTTTATTGTTTTGTCGGTGTATTTAAACTTAAAATTAAGTGTTAGAGTGCATTATCCGAGGTGCGTGCGACGGTAGCGCCCTCTCTGTTAAATGATAATATACTTTTTAGCAAAACATCGATTTTTATTTAATGTCAGAAATATAATTAAACCTATCGCACTATTATAACTCTGTGAATTACTTTAAGAATTAATATTAAAGTTACTTTTCTGAGTCTGTAGTTGCTAGAGCGGCGGCGAGCGGCGCGGTGGCGCCCCCACTCTCAATCTATTCTCTACCTTCTGCCGTCACTTCACTACACATATCGCTTGACGAGCCATTTTATAATTTAAGCCGTCTAATGGAGAACTAGCTTTACAACATTAAAGATAATTACGACGTGATCTATAGTACATGACGAAGAGGCTGGTCGGTGCGATCCCGTGGGCAGCAGGGTAGCTTAGGCCAGGTGAGAGTGGGCGCGCGTTGCGAGTGTGAGCGATAACCATACAATATGATACAATAATTGACTATTCTGCCGCGGAGGCTGCGGCAGCGACGCCTAGTGTAGGTGAGCGGACGAGCCCGCCCGCCCGGCGACGGCTCGGGCGGGCGCCGCCCTAAGGAACTTCAGAAATCAACTTGCAACAACCGTGAGAAGCTAATAACAAAGCATAAAAATCAAACACATACTGAATCTCTAACATATTGTATACATACTATGAATAAGTAAAATTCTGATCCTAACGCATCACTATAACAACGTATGTATTCATTTCAAATGACACAACTTGTAATGTAATCTATTAATTATTATTATTAGCAGTTCCCGAGTGGCAACCGACTACACATTATATTTATTAAGCTACTGGACTGTCCACGAATAAAGACAGAAAATAGAGCGTGTGACACAGGATTCAGTATGTATTGCGGACAAATACTGCCGTTGGTGAGTGTGCTGGTGCAGAATGGGGGCATGGGAGGGCGACGGGGTGGCGGAGGGGCGGGGCGGGGCGCGGGGGGCGTGGTGGGGGGCGGGGCGCGGGTATCACAGTGTGCAACTACACGACCACTCGGCCGGCGGCGCGCGCGCTACCTTCTCTACACACACTTATGGGCACTTAACGGTATAATACCATAATACAGCAACGAGCATTTTATTATTTATTAATTTATTTTACTTACTAAAACGATGCACAGACAAAAGTCCTTCATCGAATATTAATAAGAACACACAAGACATCATTATCTTAAGGAATCTAGACGAATGGGAGTTAGATAGACAAGTTAGAAGATTTAAGCAGCGCCACAGCGCAGAGACATCGCAACAGTATCCAAGACGAGGATGGAAGGGAAGTTCATATAATATTACTACAGAGTAAAAGCGCGCCGCCTGCGCCCGACGTACTGGGAACCACGCGATCTCTAGCTTCCATTACTAACATACATATTATATAATCTCTACAACAGTAATTGGTCTAGACTCTATGTAACTGCACTAGATAAGACAATATACAGATATATTCGTTATATATGTAATCTGCTCTAACTAATTATTCTTTACATATTGCTCTTTTTGTACCATTAGTTGTAAATAAAGCCGTGTCGCGGGGGACCGTCTAGGAGGACAACTTAGGCACCAACGTGTCCACGCCAAAAGGTTTCCTTCATCATCATCATCAATATTGTAAAATAGCTATTAAACAAGACGAAATTAAGAGGAAATCCCCCGCAACCCTTCAAGAAACTTGTCAAGCATTAGTCGGGGCTCTTCGAAGATAAGTGTGCGCCCACCCCCAATATCGAAGCACGTCATAACAGACTTTAAAAATATAGATGTGTATATATATATGACTATATGTAATGATAGTCTATCTGCTATGTCACTTAGCCACCCTCCGGAGTACCTACTAATGGATAACTATACTAAAACAACGACTCGCCCGCAGTACTCAACTAAAGATGGAACACAAGAGCCGAGTGTTTCAAATTCTTCAAGTAAGTGGAAGTTTGAAAGTGAAAGATAAGTTCAAGCACGTCGTGACTGTGCACAGTGTAGTGTGTGTCTTGCACTTGAGTACTGCAAACGTACCTAAATATAGATCAACAAAAAGCTACGACGAGAGGACAGCGCGTGGGCCAGCGAGCCGCGCCCCCACACTGACCACTCTCCAAACGAAACCTATCCTAACTTATGTACTTAGATGAGACCGCGCCGCACGCCAACATATAAACTATTTTAAATATAGAAGAACTGTTTTATATTTTTTTTTTTTGTCTTTTTTTTTACTTAAACAACAAACGATCGGACGTTTACCAAAATCTGAACATGGTCTGACGAACTAGAACGACTGTCCTGATTACCATTTTAGATTTTTAAACTATTTTTGAACCTAAACTGATCTTTTTTTTATTTTCTATTTTTATTTTGGGTTTGCTTCCTATAGTTATACTATGACGTCTCCGTGACACGTTTGATTGTATGCTATTATTATGATTGTATCATAAAATCAACAGTTTCAAGTAGACGTTGTAGCAGATACTACAATTGACGCGTCAATTGTGAATCTGTTGTGTGAAGAGAACATTGAATAACCTAGCCTAGGCAGACTGGAATAGCTACTGAAACAAAATAATACTACCACAGTAGAAGCTACCGGGACTTACCCGTCTTGATACTTTATCACCGACTGACGTTCAACGTTTGCATCGCAAGTATCAAGATCGAATAGTTATAGTTGGTCCAGAACCGAGCGTGATTGAACAAAGAAGCTTTGAGACGAAATGCTTGAAAACTGATCTTATAGGATCTTTTACATAATATTCAATATTTACTCGTATTCTAAGAGATTTTTATATTAAACCCTAATAATTTAGAAACGAAAAGTGTCGAAAATGAAATAGTCGCCGACATTACATCTACCGACTTGAAATACATACGAGAACCGCGACTGGGCCGGTGTGGGACTAAATTTTATATCTGGAATATACTTAGAATATTCATCAATGATAATTATAAAGGCAATCAATGCCCACCCGGCGCGGCCACATACTATCTAATGTCGAGTATTCGTTACGACAAAAGAAGAAAAAAAAGAAATCTAGAACTCGAGAAAAAATGCATAAATATATTTCTAAAATGTTGGCCGGCGCGGGCGGCGCCTCTTCAACCAGACGACACGGGACGTAGCTCTTATATCCGCAGCCGTAGAGGTGAGAGCCGCCCGCGCCGGCCACGCCCAATCATACATACATATATACACGCTGTCACGCGACACATACAATCTCATCCACTCCGGGCCCCGCGCGGACCCCGCGGCGAACACACGTTACTCAAACTTTATACACACTCGGAAAGTACAACAACAAAGTGTCTCCTCAATCGGTCGCGGGCTCCGCGCGGAGATACATTTAATCTCAAACACAGGGTGCTTACATTACCAAAATTTTACTAGCCTACCCTTCTCAGACTTCGTACCGCGGCCACTGTGCTCGCTCGCACGAGGGCAGATGACCGACCGACCACAACATTACCGATACCGACTTGGAACTATATCACAGCTTTGCAAATCTATCTACCTAAGGTTTCGAGCGGGCGGGCGAGAGGTCGCGCGCGACTCCTCGCCGCCCGGGCGCGCCTTGTAAACACCCGGTGTCTCAATATTACAAGACGCTAACTCCACCACTACATAATACACCACGTTCCCAACATACGTACATACATACATACATACTGAATATATACACAATACACTATACGATACATATAGGCTCCGAGAGCAAACGGGCGAGAACGCGCGTACGCGCCACATAAAATCATGTAAACATACAAAAACACTATGAAAATAAACCGATAATGTTTTAAAAAAAAAAATAAAACAAACATACGCCTACAAACTAGACACGTGGCATTATAATATTATTCTTTTCGAAGATTTCTTTTTATAATGTTGTTAGACAACGGGCCGGGGTCGACTTTCATCCTAATTTTTAAAATATACATACAGATTTTTGCGTGTTTATAGTCTGCCCCGGCCGTCCGTACGATGATGCGGTGTAAGCAGCGTGTAAATGTGTGTGTGTGTGTGTCTGTGTTAATGTGTGTGTCAGTGTCCGTGTGTCTGTGTGTGTGTGTGTGTGAGTGTGTGTGACATGTGTGTTAGTGTGCGCGGCGGTCGCATCAAATTCTATTTCCGGTGCCGGAGGAAGCCGTGTCCTGTAACAAACATACAAACTAATTTACTCCACAGGCTATTAAGGACTTTCTGACACAGCCAACTTCAACATCGAACGTACAGCAGAGAAAACAAACAAATATTGTACCTAACCGACGTTCCGAGTACGCCGTTTTTAGTTATATAGATTAACATACACTTCACGCCCTTTAATCCCAAAGCGGGCTAAAGCATATGCCCACGGTTCACGCACGCGTATTTAACCCAACGTGACAGAGGGTGAGCCCATCGCCGTTATAGGGTTCACACACCTTGTGGTGTGCGGGTTTCATCACGATGTTGTCCTTCACCGTAAGAGCGTTTCGTTGCGTACATAGGCTCCGAAACCGAGTCCCATTGGTACACGTCCAGTAGCCGGACCTCCCGGTTACAAGTCAAGTATCCGTCCAACTGGACCACAGACGGTGAAGTTGTGTAGATATACTTAAAAGTACGCAAGCCCCCGTGTCAGCAATCGGTAGCTACGGAATATTGCGCCATGTCACTGCAGAACGACACTACTCTACTGCCATCCATTTGACTAATGAACTGTAGCGCACTTCAGAAAGTAGACGCAAGTTTACTTGGACTATTGTTCAATATATTAATTAAACTTGCCAGTTGTTGAGCAAATATCGCTATTTGCATTTCCCTTTGCGAATTGCAAGGGGAAATGCAAATAGTACATCCATAGCAACGTAATAGTTAGGTGGAAATGGTGCAATAAACGCCAATCGTCTATGAAATAGATGAAAATAGTCTATGTCCTTTCTCATGGCCTAATATGTCTGGCTCTAAACTTTCTGTTTTTCATTTACATCGTCCCAGCAGTTTTGGTCAAAGCGAAACAAGACAGACGGAGTTACTTTCGCATTGATAATATGAGTATAGATTTGCTTATATTTAAGTTCTTTTCTAGCACTTGTTAGAAAGTGATGTCGTGTGAAAAAATATACCATACATCAATATTAACAAATTCTACTAATATTATAAATGCGAAAGTTTGGATGGATGCATGTTTGTCCATCTTTCACGCAAAAATGATTGGGCCGATTTTGATGAAACTAGGTATCATTGTAACTTATAAACTAGAATAACATATAGGCTCCAAGGTATATTGGTAAAACAACGTTTGCCAGGTCAGCTAGTTTTTTATAAAGCTGTATTCACTGATGACACTCAAATTCCTGCCGCCTAAGAGGCGAAGAAGCAGTTTTTGTAATAGGGATCTTTCACAAAGAGCTCGTTCACTATTTCAACAATGTGTTGGCCCATTAGCACTCACTGTACTCGGAGACTGAGAACTTAATTTAAAATCTATTACTTGGTAATAAAAGACAAAATCAATTAAAGAGTAAGTATTATTCTGGGCGTTAATGTGTTAATATGTACAATAGTACACATTTTTAATCGGGGAAGACCTAGTTTTGTGTATTTGTTTTAATTGTGTTAGCACTGGACTAGTTGGGCAGACGCGTACAGTGTGCTAACTAACTACGGTACTAGCTGGCATCTAGGTCATTGGCTTAAGGACTAAATCTATATTATACATAGTATAAAACAAAGTCGCTTTCCGCTGTCTGTCTGTTTGTTTGCCTTCTTCTTTAAAACTACGTAACGGATGTTGATGCGGTTTTCTCTAATGGATAGAGTGATTTTTGAGGAAGGTTTATATGTATAATACATGCATATAATAGTAGAGAAACACTGTTATTAACGCAACGTTTGCCGGGTCAGCTTGTATTATATAAAACAATTAGATGACGGGTTTGTTACAACACTTATAACTCGAGAACGATTCATCCGATTAGGGAGAAAATTGGTGGGGACGTAGCTTAGAACCAGGAGAATAACATAGGATGCTTTTTATCCCGTTCCTGCGGAACTTAGTGCGGTATAGAGGGTGGTATAGTTTGTATGACATACTGATACTACGCGAATAAAATCGCGGGGCGTCCACTAGTTTCTTTATATAGTGTACTGACCGTGTCGAAGGGCACCTGCCCGGAGGAGCCGCGGCCCCCGGAGCCGCCCGCAGCGCCGCCGCTCTGAAACACACACACTCTATTGTAACACTACCATTACGTATCTCGTCATAACAGTATCAACTAGTCTAGTGGGTACACAGATGACCACACTGCCAACAAAAGCAACCTCTCTAGGGAATGTCCAGTGAGTAGATAGGATGCGTGGCAGGCGGCTTCCGCACTAAATGCTAGGCAGAATTGGCATAGGTAGACATCGTTCACGGCACCTTACAGCTGTACTACCGATCAAGTAGCAACTTAAAAATATGGTTATCTGTAGTTCAGATATTGGGCATGATGGAGTATGTAAGTGGACATAAAACAACCAAACAGTAACAGCAGTATTCAGAAGTGCACGCTCATCAGATCCGTTTGCTATTCGCACAATTTTCAGGACTCTACCAATTGGATCGTGGCACGTCCTTCGGAAACAAGCTCGCTTGCATAAATCACTTTCTTTTATCGACTGTTACATACATACATCATAATTATGTAACATACAATTATTTATGTCTACGCCTGTCTCCCAGAGGGATAGGTACAGACTACAGATCTCCATTTGTCACGGTCCTGACATACCTCTTTCGCTTCATCTACATTCATACATCTTTTCATGCATGACCTCCGGTTTCGAGTACTTTTCACGCCGCCTTCGGCCAGGACATCACCAATCTGGTCTGTATATATCATTCTGGGACGACCTCTACTCACCGGGGCCATTACATCATCCATATAAATCTGTTTCGTCAATCGACTTTCATCCACTCTCTCCTGTGTACTTCGCTGTAAGACATGGGCGAGTAGTACCTGTTCGTGCTGGCGCTGGATCTTGTCAGTGTAGTCGGAGAATATGTCCCGGAACCGCGACCAGCACTTCTCCGGGATGGTAATCGCCGCGCGGTAGTTTGTCTTCACCTGACACAAACACACAAAATCAGTATTACACTCAAAATGTTATTTAAGACTTTTGTGGACGTGGAACGTGGGCGCAAGAAAATTTTGCAATGCCGGCGTCACTCCTTTCAATCAGCTAAACTGACTCGAGGGATTGACATCGTCTAATGCCAAACTCCGTTTGTTCCGTAAATATTTAATTTACAAGTGCAACGTTACAATACTCTCGCAAGGTGGACAGATCCTTGAGATCACAAGGACACTTAGGGCCACATTGTATCGTACGTAATATTATAAATGCGAAAGTTTGGATTGATATCTGGAGATAGACAAACATCCAACCATCCATACATTTGGATACATCCAGATGTATGGATGTGGATGTATGGCTTACGCTCTAGCTTCGCCACTAGAATGGATAGATGTTTGTCCTTCTTTAACGCAAAAAGTACTGGACCTATTTTGATGAAACTTGGCAGTACTGTACCTTATAAACTAGAATAACATATTAATTTGCTAGGTCAGCTAGTTGACCATAATAAGGAGTTAATAATGTCAATAGGCACAGTGCCTGAAGACAAAAGTCTTCAATCAGTGTGTCCTACCTGTAATGACATACGGAGCTGAGACGTGGACACAGACGGCACGGCTGGCCCACAAGCTCAAAGTCGCACAGCGTGCTATGGAAAGGGCTATGCCCGGCGTTTCTCTGAAGGATCGAATCAGAAATGAAGTGATCCGACAGAGAACCAAAATCATCGACATAGCTCATCGTTTTAGCAAGCTGAAGTGGCAGTGGGCCGGCCATATTTGCCGCAAAACCGATGACCGTTGGAGAAAACGAGTTCTCTCATGGAGACCGCGTCTCGGCAAACGGAGTGTAGGACGCCCTCAGGCAAGGTGGACTGATGATATACGCAAGATGGCTGGCAGAAGCTGGATGCGAGAAGCCGAAAACAGATTACAGTGACGTGCAATTGGAGAGGCCTATGTCCAGCACTGGAAGAGAGGCAACTGATACATTCTACTTACATCCTAAATCAGCATGAGATATTTACACCTCCATTAGAAAAAAAAAACAGATTCCATTAATCTTCATTCACGGCCACAAACACCTTGTAATCTATGGACAACGCACGAAATGTGTTTTCAGTGCAATATTTACACACATCAAAAGTGTCTAGGGATCAAGTACATTTGAGAAAATTGCAATCAAGAATATATTTTTACAAAAACTGAATTCATTCATGATTTATTCAAAATGTGGTGACAAGTCATTGATACAGGCATGGGGAATTAGGTAGGAGACCAATCCAGAAGATTAGATTTGATTTAAATAAATTAGATATTTTTTTGAAGCTAAAAATGTGTTTGATCCCTAGACACTTTTGATGTGTGTACATGTACTTAATTCCTCGTGCTATTGCATTCCGACAAACACAAATTTATTCCCTCGAATAAACTCGGTAAATAACACTTGGTAAACGTCATTAGACGCCAGACGTCTTAACAATTCACAAAGCGTTTTGTCACGAGTGGAATAACTGGCAAGAAAGTCCCTGCCCATTGTGACAATATTGAAGTACCTAAAGTGGGACGAGTGTTCTTTATTATTACTACTTTATGTCCTGTATTCTAAAAAACAACTAGCGCCATCTGTCGTAACTAAGAGAAACAGGGTCTCTGCAAATTCTTCATTGAATACCTAGACCAATTTATTGGAATCCAACAACCTCCAGTACGAAGCTACGTAGCCACGTACAAAGCTAAACCCAGTTCATAAATAAATAACACCTATGCACGTCGCCCCATGCCCTACGTGTTTTTCTATTGTTCCTTTGGTAAACGTAGTTAAAATTCAGTGGCATGCACACCATATTGGCTATGTGCATAGCGAGTAGTGGCAGAGAGATAACGACCGCGTGGTTGGTAACTAATATTATGTGCAATAGTTTCAAACCCGGTTTTTATTATTATATAAATTTTACAAACTATTGAATAAATTACACTTACATAATATTGTCAACAATACTATTTTAATATTTGGTTTTATTTATATTTGCAAAGAAAACTAACAATGTTTACATTGTTATTATTTGACAGCTTCCGCAAATGTTGCGTCGCCAAGAATATATTTTACAAAAACTGAATTAATTCATAATTTATTACAAAATGTGGTGATAAGTCATTGATACAGGCATGGGGAATTAGGTACGAGACTAATCCAGAAGATTAGATTTGATTTAAATAAATTTGATTTTTTTAGAGCTAAAAATGTTCTTGATCCCTAGGACACTTGATGTGTGTAGGCAAAAAGACACTGCCTACCTTAGTATTTTGGTTACCCGACCTCATAATAGAGATATTGCTAGATCCTTTTTTGTTGTACTCACGACATAGGCTGACGAAGGTCTTGGGTTTTGTGGCTGAGTAGGGAGGTACCTATATTTCGTAAAGACCAGTTACCTATACACACGTGTCAAAATCCTTGGGGATTACTTTTACTGCCTACCTTGTTGTAAAAGCCAGTGCAAGCCATTGTGAAAATTGGAGTACGACACGGGCAATATTGTGCAAGCAGAAATATCAATACACCATTAAGTAACACTGGTGCACAGCGCATTAATTGGTAGTGCAATGCGTGCACTGAAATATGACTTTATACATGAACATAGGTAACTCGAGATTGTCTCAATATTGATCTACGAATTCCATCTCATTAGAACGGTAGACGTCAGTTTATGTCTATCTTAATATTTAAAAATCCAGTGTCAAGATGTTTGTTCCCAATGAACTCTTCACCAAGGCTACCGATATTCACCAAAGTTGGCATTTATATGTAACTAGTGGACGCCCCGCGATTTCATTCGTGTAATTTCAGTTCTTCATACAAACTATAACGCCCTCTATATAGCGACGCGTCCAACAGGGTCGGGGTAAAAATGTCCGTCTCCCGGTTCTAAGCTACCACCCCACCAATTTTCAACTAAATCGGTTCAGCCGTTCTCGAGTTATAAATGGAGTAACTAACACGACTTTCTTTTATATATATATATAGATTTCATACACATTGAGAGATAGGATAGTTTATATTTCGTAACATCCACTGCTGGACACAGGCCACCCTGGAGGTTATACTAATTTTATATTCATATTAATAGTTAAGACAGGACAACGTCTGTCGAGTCCACTAGTAGTATATATGTATGATCAAGGGCAGGAAGGAACCCTGTGGTATAAACAGCGCTTAAGCGTAAGCAAAACCTCGTCTACAGTATAATATCGAATTTATTATCACTCCTAGTCAAGTGCTGCAGCGCCGCACTGCATGTTATATACACACATCAAAAGTGTCTAGGGGTCAAGAACATTTGTAGCTCTAAAAAAATCTAATTCATTTAAATCAAATCTCATCTGGATTGGTCTCCTACCTAATTCCCCATGCCTGTATCAATGACTCATCACCACATTTTGAATAAATTATGAATGAATTCAGTTTATGTAAAATATATTCTTGATTGTTGTAATCTTCTAAAATGTACTTGATCCCTAGACACTTTTGATGTGTGTAGAAAACTTTAAGGAAATCGACCAATTCGCTTGCAATTTCTAACCGGGAATTGAAAAATGAACGAAGTGCGTCGCTATTCGTAATCCCGTTGACGTGTGCACCCGTCCAATCATAGCACCATATCCGTTAGGAGTGCGCCTACATGAGGTAAATATTCAAGATGCTATATCTATAATAGCCCCAGCAAGATCCGCAAGGCTGAGGACGCGCGTTGCGAATAAATTGGAGTTAATAATAGCGTGCATTCTGCCGCACTCCCGATACACAGAAGCGACACATATCGTTTCTGAATGAGCGATTACGTGGTACGATTTTACAAATCTATTCCTAACTAATTGTACAAGTACACAGGTAGCCAAAGCGTAACCAATATGTAATGAATGCAAGCACTACTGAAAAACGAACACATCGTCAGTGAAGTTCTAACAGTGCGTGAGTAAAAAAAATGTCTACTTTACAGGAGAGCCAAATAATTGCGTAAAATTTTAGTTAGCTACAGAGGTATGCGTTATTTGGAAAATGTATTCAAAATTGTCTTAATGAAGAAATAAGTCGTTTTATTTGAAAAAAAAATATTAATTATATAGATATAGATGTCCTGGTCGAAGGTGGCGTGAAAAGTACTCGAAACCGAAGGTCATGTATGAAAAGACGCATGAATGTAGATGAAGCGAAAGGGGTATGTCAGGACCGTGACAAATGGAGGTCTGTTGTCTCTGCCTACCCCTCTGGGAGACAGGCGTGAAGTGTATGTATGTATGTATGTAAATATTAATTAAGGGTTACCGTGGCGAAGTAAAATACGCCAAAAAATTACGTTAGGTACTCACTGTTAGAACTTCACTGACGATATTTGATTTGCGTTTGATAAAATATTGGTGTGCCAGTTAAAGTGTATGTTAGAAAGGATGTTTGGCAAGTGTTGCGTGTCGGGCGTGGGCGCGGCGCGGCGCGGTTACCTCGCTAATCTTCATGTAGACGCCGCGGTTGTTCTGGCCGACGTCGAAGTAGAAGTTCTTGTTGTCGACGCGCAGGTACCGCCCCTCCGGCAGCTCGCCTTTGAACCTGCAACCGTCACCTCACGTGTTACACGTTGCACAATAACAAAAGGAAAAGGAACGTACTTCACTGTACTACGAGTGCGAGATGTTTATTAACATTACATAAATAGATCATCATCATCATCATCATTTTACTGCCCTTATCCCACACTAGGTGGGGTCGGCGCAACACGTTTCTTTTCGCCATTCATCTCTATCATTCGTCATCTCTGCAGTTACACCTTTCACGCCTATTACATAAATAGATAAAAGTTACAAACACGTACAACAAAACGTCGCACTTTAGCACGTCACTAAATCAATGCGTCGGACGCGGGGATCAAACCCGCGACAGTTGTCCTAGATGTGCTGATTAATAGTCCAACTTGCCATCATATTTCACTACATCCTATTTATTGCTACTACTATCCTATAGGGACAACAAAATAGGGACGGATAAAGATACATTTTTATGGAGTCAAGAAAACGTGTGCGTTGAAAAGAGGCAAAAGCAAGTAGATGCGCACGTCTCCAGAGAATGGCCCGTATGCCGAGACGCACGTAGGACTTGGGTGGTGGTGGGACTATCCCTGAATACTATCCTATAGGGATTACACTTGAAAAGCTTGGGCAAGATATGGAAAAAACGCTATCTAGTGATGACGTCTTAAAACTATACTGGTCACTATAGAACAAACTATCATAATCATGAGCTACCACGAACGGGACCTTCAGGCCTATGTACATAGGTGCATGTCGCACAAGGGATGGGGCAGTGTAGCAGAGAGAGTGGAGACGAGAGAGTGGAGACGAGAGTGTTACCCTCCGTCGTCGGCGCCGAAGTCGTCGAGCAGGTCGGTGAGCGCGTCCCGGAACTCGATCATGCCCTGCGCCGGCAGCGCCACCTGCGAGCGCGGGCCGCCGCGCGCCACCGTCTGCGACACGCGCAGGAACCGCCCGCGGCTGTTCTCCTTCAGGTCCAGGTAGTAGCGCCGGTTATCCTGGACCCACACACGTTCAATTACACATAGTGAGGCGTCACTACTCATTCTCCACAACATATCGCTTGTAGTATGAAAATATCACGACAGCCACGCCTGGCGTAGATGCTCTCAAGCAAAATCAAACATATTTTCAAAGACATAACATAGTCACTCCGTTCACAACCCCTAATGGGGTGGACAGATTTTTTGGAGTCATGACGCCTTCTGAGTGAGTTACAGTCTAGTCCTAGATGTGCTGACGCCTAGACGACATCCCCACCCAAGTACCAGGGCTGCATAGGTCAAGTTAGATAATAACGTTCCAATGAATACCTTGAGCATCATTTCGCTCTTGAGCTTGCCGTCGTCGGGCACGGAGTCGGGGTTGGGCGGGCCCAGCGACGAGTAGTAGTCGCTGAAGGCGGACAGGTGGTCGCGCAGCTCCGCCGCCGTCGACATCGCCAGGAAGATCTGGCTGCGCCGGCCGTCCGCGCCGATCTGCACGGAACAACGACACGCATCACCAACGTGAAAATCCACACAACACAACTCATACTCTAGCTTTAGCAAGTAGACGCGCACGTCTCCAGAGAACGGCCCGTACGCCGAGAGGCAGGTAGGGTGCGGGTGGTGGTGGGATTATCGCTGAATAAAAAAAAAACTCATACTCCTGGAGATAGTCACAGTATTCTAGCGGTCACTCTAAGATCACGTTACGAGCTCACCAGAAGTACCTATCTATAATAACGTTTTATGATTTAAAAACACACGTATATCATTCAGACAAATGAGATAAGTGGGAAATTGATACAGATATTTCAATAAACAGTA
The DNA here is from genome assembly GCA_012932125.1 of Conopomorpha cramerella. Classification (NCBI taxonomy): domain Eukaryota; kingdom Metazoa; phylum Arthropoda; class Insecta; order Lepidoptera; family Gracillariidae; genus Conopomorpha; species Conopomorpha cramerella. The sequence continues at coordinate 39,113 of SJJU01003971.1, forward strand.
ACAGATGCCGAAGCTAAAATGCGCCGGTTAGAATTGATGTTCCATACATAACGAGGCGTAAACATGTTATAAATTACTTCCCTCACTAACAACAATAAAAAAAATATCTACAGCAGGAGGAGCCAACAAATATACCACTTTCGCTTCTACTATCTTCACTACCCTCGCACTGGCATATCCTATCTCAAGTCGAAATCGTAGACATTCTACGCAAATGTCAAGGGAAAACAGTATTTTTTCAATGGATTTAATGCGGTATTCGAAATACACACATCAAAAGTGTCTAGGGATCAAGTACATTTAGAAGACTGCAATAAAGAATATATTTTACAAAAACTGAATTCATTCATAATTTATTCAAAATGTGGTGATAAGTCATTGATACAGGCATGGGGAATTATATAGGAGACCAATCCAGAATATTACATTTGATTTAAATAACTTATATTTTTTTTAGAGCTAAAAATGTTCTCGATCCCTAGACACTTTTGATGTGTGTAATTTCGCTACTACTATCTTCACACCCCTCGCGCTGGCATATCATATCTGAAGTCTAAGTCGTAGACATTCTACGCAAGTGTCAAGTACACACAACAGTTTTAATTACTGTATTTAATGCGGTATTGGAAATAATATAAAAATATATGCAAAGCAAGCGACGTGCTATGAATTTAACCAGCCGAATGTAACCGAAAATATCAATGTGATTTTCCGGGACAATACACGTCACCGACATAAAGTGCATAGCGCAAATGAATTAATCCGTATTGCGATACAAATGAAATGAGGAGGATATATGGGGACCTTTAGCATTTCCAAAATCCAGCCGGGTACCAATAATTTCATTAGCAAATGAGCACACTTCACAACGCGAGCAGTGCTCTCTGTCAACGTCATGACAAGTGACAGAGAGACATGTCCCATCCTAATATTCGATAAAAGCTTTTACGAAACAGAGCCCCGGCATACAAAAAGCTGTGGAGCGACTGTGACGCGTATAGGTATCGGTAAAATAGATCTTATTTTCTTTTTTTATAGGGAGGCACGTTTTGTTTTATGCGAGGGAATCGCGCCCCTTTAAAAAGACTGTTCATTAACGTAACCCCCGTGCAACCCTTTCGTTAAGCGATTGCTCATGTTACTTTTAACACCCAGTGTATTATAGAGCATTATTCGTCGTGTAATTTAGAGGAATTTACAGACAGCAAGTGAGCTTCATACATTTCTGGTCAGCTGCATGTTGTACACACGTTAAAAGTGTCTAGGGAACAAGTACATTTTAGAAGATTGCAATCAAGAATATATTTTACAAAAACTTAATTCATTCATAATTTATTCAAAATGTGGTGATTAAAAGGGGAATTAGGTAGGAGACCAATCCAGAAGATTAGATTTATTTAAATAAATTAGATTTATTTTTAGAGTTAAAAATGTTCTTGATCCCTAGACCCTTTTGATGTGTGTAGTCTAACTTCCATCATATCACAATACCATACATAAACACAACAAACGTAAACATTACAGTTATTATTTTGTTTTGTAATGAAAATAATATCGAAAAGAAATCTGTCAAACGTGATCGCGCAGAAAAAAATTGCTATTAAACATGTGTACTCGGTTAGGGACCTAAATTTTGCGAGAGAAAATAAAACAAACAATGGCTCCGAAAAGAAGGTCGTCGATCGCTCCATGCCTACACGTTATCTAGCTTTATCATAGTCCACGTCACAGCGCCTACACGATTATAAATACGTGAAAGCCCTTAAATAGCACCAGCTGGCACACCGGCCAACGTAAAACAACCCTTACCCGCAGGTCACAAGGGCCATTGGATAAAAGCAGCGTACGGATGCTGTGAAACGGGCACCATTTCCATTGATTAAGTTTTTGGCTTTACGGGACGTTAAAGAATACTATTTATTTGCGGGTCATCAAGGTTTATATTTGAATGAGCGAATTGAGCAAAGGATGAAACCCAAACAGCGACACGTGTAACGGGCTGTTGACCCGGCGGGCAACGGACGCACAGTGATGGGGGGGGGCATAGGGAGCGTGCCCGCGCGGTCTGAAGGGGCCTAGGGGGGCAGACGTCTCGGCCGACACCGTTAGAGCACGCCGCCGCCGATCGCCATTGTAACCAAACACTTGAGATAATCGATGCAAACTGAACTAGACATTACGTTATTAGAAGTATTTCCAGAATTACGGGGGTGTATGTATGTTCCTCATATTGACAGATCCCGCGCGGATTGGAGCGCCTCGCCATGTCGATAACAAATCAGATTACAGGATCCGGGTAGACACAAATACAGAACGTTACAAAAAATACTGTTTCTGACCCAACGCTACAACCAAGGAATCATAAGAAGGTATGTCTTTCTGTTGCCATAGCGCATTGCGAATATTATTTCGTACATAAATACTATATATATCGTAGGTTATACAAGAGGATCTGAAGAAGAATCAGCTGTTCGACCACTGACGCTCAACAAGAGACGAATCGAACTATAAACGAGTTGACGATCGGCGAGAAGTTTTGTCGCTGAACTATAACGGAGAGTCCGATCGGAGATTATTTGCGCGTGTACAGTCAGCCAAAAAACCGATTTGCTCGCTTCTTTCAATGCTGCACCGTAAATAAATGATCAAGCGAGCGAGCATCGCTGAACGAGTAGGTACCGCTAATCGAGTATTACGTTTGATAGCTCTTGTCGTCCAGCAACGAAATACTGAAGAGAGTCCTCGTTGGCTTGGAACTGTAAGAGTTCAAGTAATATTGAAGCATCTTGAACGTTTCTTGAGAGAGAAAATCGCCGATAGCTAGTCGTTTTCTCGCCGGCTGTGGCTATTACTTTGTTCTATCACAACGACCAAGTGTTTGAACACCATTCTGCGTGATGTTAAACAGCGATGTGGTCTACGATGGAGCACACTTCTTCATTAGGTACCTATTCACCTCAGTGACTTGAAGACGTTCAGACTGCACTGCGCAGGAAACACAGACTCTGGCAAGCCATTCCACATCCTGGCACGCGTAAATGCGCATGACGTTATACCATTCTCCTGGTTACCATTGCCGTAAGTGGGTAAAATTTTCACCTACATAGAAATGACATAATTTTCTTGGCCGACTGTACGTTCAGGTCGCGCCGCAGCCGTAGAGCACGTAACCTAGTTCGGGCCATCAAATAAGCACCGTTGAGCGAGTATCGCTGTTGGGTTTATGTTTGATAGCTTTTGTCGCATACTGCAACAGACTGCGGGGGAACTAGTGGAGTCCTCGGCGGCCGAGTCAAGATCTGATCAGTCAGAGAGTTGTTTGAACTCTACTTGTGGATAGTTGTTACTCGCATATCGCCACGTCGGGAAGGTTAGGGTACGCGGGATAGGAAGATGCATTTGCATATGATAATAATGTACAATTTTCTTTGACGTTTTTCTGGCAGATTTACGGGGGAAGAACTGTCATTACTGTCATACTTTCCAAACAAAGGTTGACAGTTAAAGGTTGAATCCGCCCGAAAATCTGTTAGAAAAACGTCAACGAAAATTGCCCATTACATTTTACGTGTTTTTTTTTCTATCGCAAATAATAACAACAACAAATACAAAAACACCCCCTAGCCATTCCAATAGTGTAAAATTTACTCGCTGGTTCCGATCTGCGAACGGGGCATTTTGCGGGATTAATTTTTAAGTAGTTTTCTATTTTTTTAAAAGATGACGTTACGGTAGGCTATGTCCATCATCAGTCAAACGCTCTCTGACCGTAACTTCAATCAATATTAATATTCAAGAAGTGTCACACGATTGACAATCGACACAGAAACTAGCAGTGACCTCTATGTCATCATAGAGGAAAATGAATTTGAAAACGTAGCAGCAACAAAAAAAACTGACGACTGTGATAAGACAGTAAAATAATACTAAATAGCTTTAAGGAATGCAGAAAGGGAGAAGGGCGCGGTTGTGATAAAATCGCTCCAGTCAACGTCGTTTCCTAACAATTGCAAAACCAATGCAGCATAATATCAAATGACTTCCCTTGCCACACGAGGCATTAAAAACTCGCTGAGCTCAGCTGGGGCAAAACTTATGAATATACACCAGTACAACTGTGAAGTCGCGCGGTTACATCGCATCGCACACTAACTACTCTTATTTCGCTTAGCAAATATGAAAAATTCGCGCATGCACACACATATTAAACATTCATAGCCACGTGAGCTCAAGAAGTCTTTTAAAAATATAAAAATGGGACACCGTGCGACGAGAGCGTCTGTGGTCCAGTTGGTCAGACACTTGACTTGTAACTGGTCCCGGGTTCGAGTCCGGCTACTGGACGTGTACGAATGGGACTCTTTTTCAGAGCCTATGTACGCAACGCAACGCTCGTACGGTGAAGGACAACATCGTGATGAAACCCGCACACCACAAGGTGTGTGACCCTATAACGGCGATGGGCTCACCCCCTGTCACGTTGGGTTAAATACGCTTGGTGAACCTTGGGTACTTGCTTTAGCAAGTGCCTCTGCCTACCCCTCTTTGGGATTAAAGGCGTGAAGTGTATTTTTTGGACTCTATTGACCTTTGTTATTCTAATTACCGTCACCATCACGTAAACCCGGGTGATGTTTATCATAAATTCTTTAAGTACAATGTGAAATTATTATTTAATGTTTAAATAGGTATGTGTCATGTAGTGTTACATTATGCCTTACGTGATTATTCTGTGATAATTTCTCTGAAACCTTTAGACAATTCCAGTGAAGACATTCAATAAGGTATAAGTATGTGTTGGTCAAGTGGGAATATACAAGCCTTTGTTTGATTAAGGGTTAACGTGGTTCATAAAACAGAAACCCCAGATAATAAGTGTTTCTCATCATGTTGAAAGTAGAATGTAGGTATGTACGTACACACATCTTAAGTGTCTAGGGATCAAGAACATTTTCAAGTCTAAAAAAATCTAATTTATTTAAATCAAACCTAATCTTCTGGATTGGTCCCCTACCTAATTCCCCATGCCTGTATCAATGACTTATCACCACATTTTGTAATTTATTATTTTTGAGTTTTTGTAAAATATACTCTTGATTGCAATCTTCTAAAATGTACTCGATCCCTAGACGCTTTTGATGTTGTGTGTATAAAAAAAAGAGAGCTTATGCCTGCAAATAAAACTATTATTTTAACGTGGCTCATAAAACAGGACCCCCAGATAATAGTGTCTCTTTGACACTCGTCATGTTGAAAGTAGAATGTATGTAATTATACGACAATAGAGAGAGCTATATTTAGTGTCGCGAGAGACTCGTTCGGAATTAGGGTGAGTAAGGTTAGGTATTCAGTGACGCGGAACAAAAGTAACTTCACAATACCAGCAGCTGCACGAGTTGGGGCACACGACATCACACCTAAGCCTCGTACACTATCAAATATTGTAAAAAAAAAAATAAACCCAACCCTAACAAAAAAAAAACACGTTCTTTACGACCACGAATTGAATCATACAGTATGTAATAATTCGTTTGAAATACCAGATCCACTAATGAGGAGATATCTTCATCGATGCAAAACTTGCAACATGCAACCGAACTTTAGTGATAATAAGATCCGGCCGATACTAGCCAATCATAACAGTCACATAACAAACAGCGGTGCGTCCGTCACGCACGCACCCGCCTCGGAATGCTTTTAATATTCATATTGCAGTCTCCTAACCGGATAATATGGCGGAGGCTCTATAATCCGTCCACATTGCATCGGCTTAAATGCGTCCTATGAATAGACGAAAACAAACTGTTCAATCAGAGGTTTTCTCATAGCTTCAAATATGTCAAAAGTAGTTCCAAAACATCACACAGATGGCGCTAATCAGACATGATCTTAAGGAGAAACTAATTTTAGAATTGTCAACAAAAAATAAAAATATGAAATAAGTCTGTCTAGGTAGTGCCACCTATTGTCATTTCTTACATACATACATACATACACTTACGAGACTACAGATCTCCATTTCTCACGGTCCTGACATACCCCTTTCGCTTCATCTACATTCATACATCTTTTCATACATTACCTCCGGTTTCGAGTACTTTTCACGTCACCTTCGGCCAGGACATAGGAATAGTATAGTTTATTATTGTAAGTGGACTGACAGATTTTCGGGCGGAGAACTGTCATACATTCCAAACAAAGTTTGACAGTAATGACAGTTCTCCGCCCGAAAATCTGTCAGAAAAACGTCAAAGAAAATTCCCCTATTATAGTCAGTCCAGTAAGTATAGTCCAGCTGTCCGTACTTTGTACCACGAGGAATTGTTAGATATATTGATGAAAATTATATGCATATTGCATGTGATTGATTTCAATCAGAACAAGTAGTATGTTACGCAAACACGACTCGCTGTTGTACATTCGTTTCAGTAGAGCGGTCACTGGCGAGCAATACTAGTATTACACGGACATTAGTGAACATGCAAGCTTGCGCGAGCCGGGCGCCGCGCTCGCTGGCCCGCACACCACATACCCCACCCTACACCACGCAATGCGAACTGGTGCAGAAATCTAATAACATAATCATATCATTTCGTAATCGGCGGGCGGAGTTAATTTACAACGAATCAATAAAAAAAAAACTGCAACTGTGCACGGACACTGCAGATGGCGCCATTGTTGTGTACTCAGTGGGTAATTTATTCATTGAATGCCAATTGAATATACACGTGTATTAAATGGGCATAAACACAATTTGGCGAATTGATATTTCCATGAGAATCCGTTCTGCTCTCTGTGAAACTGATTGCATATTAATTCCAAACACCTTGGTCAGCAATTCAATTACGAACCCTTTCATAACGAAAATATAATTAATTGAATTTATGAAGTGCGCGAAATGTCCCCTAATTGTATCCGTACATTAATGCAATAATGCGGTGGTGGCGAGTTGAATTATCGATTGCTCGAAAACTGCTAATTGAGAGAATACCCACATATCATTTCCCGTAGTGACGATAGTTATCCGATTTTCGCCTTATACATTTCTATAGGTACATGATCACAAAGAATCATCGCCTGTTGCAAATTCCCATAGATGTAAGCGCGGCCTTGAACCGCCCCCGTGTCGCCGCGGCGCGCCGGCTGACGACTGACGGGCGCAGCGCCGCCGCCGCCGCCGCCCGCTGCCGCCTATATCGAAAAGAACCCATCTCATCTCCACCTGGCAATGCGACCGTGATGTAACGCAGCCGGCAAGGGAATTCGCGTTCAGGGACAGGCGCACTCCGTGCCAGTGTCGTGTTCGCAGCACACGAAAGAAACGGAGAAAGGGACGGGCGTATCACAAGATTTCAGGGAGCCAGGGCGGGCCCTTGCACTCGTATCGATTGGGCGGCGGCCTTGACAGGGCGGCGCGACACGTGTAAGGAAAGGGTCGTCGATCACCGCCTCGCTAATTGAGAGAGGCCACACTTGACGCGCCGCCGGACCCGAGCCGCCGCCGCCGCACACCTCACAAGATGATCAACAACATTACGATGAACGTTACCCGCCGCCGCCGCCGCCGCCACTCCCCCCAACCTCACTCGGGATCATTGCCCTTGCCTCACTCCAAACATATTTTTTGTGACGCAACGCTATTGATTTTGGCAAACCTTTGTTGTATATACATTCTTTACGTAAATATATTATATTTGTCTACTATCCTAAATCATATCAGAGCATAGCGGCGCCGCGGCGCTGTACGACTACACGCGCAACATAGCTGTCATCGGATATCAGTCTCGGGATCATTCCAGAAAACTCAAGTTTGTCGTCAGGTGATCGCGCGGGATCGATCGTGTCGTCCTTCAACATCAATGGCGACTTATTTAAAAAAAAAAAACAAACAGTATACACACATGAATAAACTATTGTATTCACTGTAAATGTAAAAGAAAAAATGCTAAGATGACAAAAGGTGACCTTATGAGTCGAATAACGATTTCTTCCCGGCAACTTAATTTTAGGGAGCAACAGAACCTAATTATAAACGTATCTAAATACGGCTTTCATAAGGAAATATAAAATAAATAAAAGACCTTGCTCCAAATAAGTAGAAATGAGAGGAGGATAATAAAGTAATTACGATTTGATTCAATAATATACAATTGTTTCTTACAAGTAATAAGGTAAAGGGCAAACGCGAAGATGTTTTGCTTATCTTTCAAATATGTGAGTAAATTAACTTTTTCTATAAATTCGGGTCCAGTAAAATTTGGGTTATTGACCGCTTTCATACAAGTTCACAAAGGTCAAAGTTAGAGGTCAAAGGTCAGTGACTCGGACGAGGGATGTATTTTTTTATATCATCGATTATGTGCCTCATTCATTGTGGTATATTTCTGATCACATTTTGTTAGGACAGACTATGAATACGTCGAAAACACTGTCGTTATAAAGGGTGGAAAATCCTTACCGCAGCCCCCTCCCCCCCCTACAGGGGAGGTCCTCCTAATACTGAAAATAGCAAATTTCTATCAAAGGAATCATACCTTCATTTTGAGAAAGAAAAACACTACATACAAAGATTTTTTTTTAAATCCATCGGCACACTCGGGTTTCGAACCTGCTAAAATTTGGAAAAAAACCCTTCATTTCTATTACACCCACCGATAGCATCGATCCTAAGGACCAAATATTAGAAATATCCTAGCATATTAAATCAAAGAAAAACCATGAAAATCTTTATTTATATTTTCTACGAATTTTACCTTTAGCATGGTATAACGCTACGTAGAGTAAAACGTCGTCGCGGCGTCATTCATAATGTGTATGTCATCATCATAATGAGCCCATACTTGTCCACTGATGGACATAGGCCTCTCCAATTGCACGCCACTGTGATCTGTTTTCGCCTTGGCGCATCCAACCGTGTATTATACATAATAGATCTATTGATTTATCTACAAGCAAGTCATCTTCTAGATAATGTGATAAACTAACCGGTAAATAAGTTTTGTACGTATGTTTGTTAGGTAAACACAAAAAAAAAATACCCGACGAATCACGCCAATCTTTTCGCCTCGCTTCACATCATCCCCGAGTAACAGACGCTATATTTATCTTGAAACCCCCACCCGGCAACGGAATAAAACGTGGGAAACACCACGAGGCACGAGGAGTATTCGAGTCGTAGAACAAGAGTTTTTCATATGAAAAGTAAGTTTTACAAGCCAACTCAGAGTTGGAGAAAGAACCTTTAAATTTAATGGGACGGATTTAATTTTTCACGGAGCAATAGCATCGCTGTATTTGAATGACTTTTTTTTATCACTATGAACAAGCGTTTGACCACCATCCTGCCTGATGTTAAGCAGCGATGTAGTCTACGGTGGAGCACACTTGTTCATTAGGTACCTATTCACCCGCGACTTAAAGACCTTTAGACTGTAAAATATATTGACTTCAGTGATCCGATTGGTTCGTTACTTAATGTCGATTTAAAAGTTAAAGCTCCTTCAATTCAGCGTTAGCCATAAAGTATACCTACCTAGTACCTATTATTACACACATCAAAAGTGTCTAGGGATCAAGTACATTTTAGAAGATTGCAATCAAGAATATATTTTACAAAAACTGAACTCATTCATAATTTATTCAAAATGTGGTGACAAGTCATTGATACAGGCATGGGACGCCCTCAGGCAAGGTGGACTGATGATATACGCAAGATGGCTGAAGCTGGATGCGAGAAGCCGAAAACAGATCACAGTGGCGTGCAATTGGAGAGGCCTATGTCCAGCAGTGGACAAGTATGGGC
>SJJU01003972.1:0-29772 GCA_012932125.1 Conopomorpha cramerella
TAGTTTGATTAATTATTACTGTCTCTGAAATGAAATGAAAAGTGTTTCATAATATTCATTTCATCGTTATAGGTGTACTATTACATACAGATACTGCGTGTAAAAGGATGCCGAGCCGAATTGTCTTATAAACGTTGTTGGGCGTCAATATGAACAAACGCAAAAACCATTTTCATCTCCATACAAAATAGACAATTTTTGCCTCGGGAGAAGACATTTTGTATGGGAATTGAAATTTATTTTTTCATTAAAAACAAAAGTATTTGTTATAATCTAAAAGAAAGCTTCAATGCGTAGGAAGCGAAATGCGGAAAAAATACGAAAAGGTACTCTTATATGCTATTTCTTGTTTATAATAAAACTAATTAAGTACTTTTAAAATACTTTTTGATATCATAAAAATAAATATTTAAGTAATTTTTTTTGCAATATAATTAGTAAAATCTTTTGACGACTAAAAATAAATGATTTCCTCTTAAGACATATCGAGGGTATACCTACTAGCAAAACCGAATAAGTGCATTTTTACAAAATATGATCAATGCTTACCTAGTACTTACCTATTTCATTGGTTAAAAATTAGTTCGAATACAGTCTGTTCTACGATGCACAATATACCTTTTTCCATTTTGAAACATCATCTTGTATCAAAGCTTTCCAAAAATAATTTCAAAAGATTAATTATCAATTTAGATGGGGCCTGTACAATGTCAGTTCCATTTGATTCCCGAGAGAAGGGGGCGGAATGTTTGGAACTTGTCTCGTCTATTTTCAGATAATCTGTGTTGAAACATTGTTTTCATCATCGTGGATGAAAAAAATAGTGACGCGGTCGTCACAGGTGAATGAAAGCACACGTTGAATGTGGTTTATATCACATTATCTCTGAGTTACCACTGATATATTTTTTAGTTTTTTAATATTTTAAAGTGGAAAGATTTGTACATGAGATTGATACACAAGTATGAGACGAATAAACTACTGGATCGATTTCAAAAAATATGTTCATCATCATCATCAAGCCAAGACGCCCATTGCTGGACGAGGGCTACCCCCAATGATTTCCATTTAGGGGAAAATGCCAATAATCGCCACGTTTGGCAGGCGGTTTAACTCACAGAGCGCGCTGTTCCGACCTTTAGTCTTACGACCCCCACGACGGGAAAAAATGGGCTGGTGTAATCTGTTCGCCGTCACCACACGGCTAAATATTTTATCATTAGAAAACTACGTTATCACTGAGTAGAAAAGGGTACATTCTATCGCGAAATTCCCACGGGATCAGAATGAAACGTGATAACACTGCGCTGTACAGCTAGTCAATACATAGTATGAAACAAAGTCGCCTCCTGCTGTCTGTCCCTATGTATGCTTAGAACTTTAAAACAACAACGCAACAGATTTTGAGTCTTCTTTAATAGAGTGTTTTAGTGTTTCTTTTGGAAGGTTTATATGATAATATAGTAGAGAAACATTGATTTGGTATCAGCGCTGCACTCGTGCGAAGCCAGAAGGCCGCTAACTGAATATAAAACGAAAAGTTGACTCACTGACTGACTTAACTGTATGTCCTAATTAAAAGCCCTTAGTTAGTGCGTACTTGAAAAAAATAGATCACAGTTCTTTTTTTACTTTTATCGAAAGCGTGATTAACATGTTTTCTTATTGTATCAGCGAGTAAAACTTCTAAGTAGTTTTGGAAGTGTAAAAAACATTGTTTCTTTCGAAGTGACATACGACCAATATGATACACAAGTAAAACATTTATTACGAAAAAAAATCAACCGCCGTAAACATTCCTTTAATTTCAATTTTATATGGGACAACTTTAGGGGTATACCCTTTTCATCAAAAAAAGAATTATCAAAATCCGATTGCTCCGTAAAAAATATGTGAGTTAATCTGAGTATGTATACATAAAAAAACATACGCATCATTTAGTAGTAGCCCTCAGGTTTTCGTCGATTAAAAAGATGTTGTGATTACTTAGATAATACTTAGGTTTCTTAGAAGTCAGATTATGTACTTAATTACCTAGTTAGTAAAAAAGCTATTAACGTCAGATCGTTTTATGAATGGAACCAGCCAAAACAACATGTTTTACAGGGTGTGGCTCTACCTAGGCGCGGCTCTCTGCTTTCAGAGATTAATAAATGTGTATCGTGCATTGTATCTACGCATTGATATATAGTCCGTTAGCTTTTAGAATTCACTTGACAGCCTATCATATTGTAGTTCAATCTCACTCGTTTCTCACCAGAGAAGGTGAGAAGAACAAGATGACTACTGTCAAGTATATTCTAACAGTTGACAAAGTGTAGATCGTTCTATTGTTTTTGAGTTAACAATAATGTACGTTGTCATCAGGAAACCAACGTAACAATAGGTGTTAAGGCCATCACCGCTTTACTATCTACAAAACTTTATTCATGTTCGTCCACTGCTAAACATAGGCCTCTCCAATTACCGCGCATATCATTAGACCACCTTGCCTGAGGGCGTCCTACCCTCCGTTTGCCCAAACGTGGTCTCCACGCGAGAACTCCATTACCCCGACGGTCACCGGTTCTACGGCTAATATAGATATTTTCATGTAATGTAAAAGCGTTGCGTAAACAAAATTTGTATCATAAAATAGTACTTTGTTTTCGGTTGTCATTCACTCACGCTCCGCGATTTCATTCGCGAAGTTTCAGTATTAATTTCTATTTACAAAATATTCTACTAACTCTAAAATTAACGATTTCCCCATATTAACTTTTACCCTCTTTTTACTCTACGAGGAGTAGGGGAAGAACTTGATAATCCACAATTTCTTGTGCCACGTAAGCATCATAAAAATAACCCCAGTGCAAAATTTCACCTTTCTTAAGTCAAGGGTTTGGGCTGAACGTTGATGATTCAGTGATGAATAAACCAATCAGGACTTTGAGTTTTACATACATTATATATAGATATTATTATTGCATGATTTAAAAACTTTGTTGCCATGCGCCAAAAGATCCTTGTCTCCATGATCGTTGTTCACATAATGTAATTAAAAATTACATCAAATACTTGCAAAGTGAGCGGCTCATTCTCGACTCACACATAACGAAGGTCGTTCTGAACACGTATTTTCATTCGGTGCGTGAATGAAAAAAAAAAACATAAGTAATATAAACAACCAGCCCCTGCATTGTGTGCGGGACTTAGTAATTGTTAATTTAAATGTACACTTCGAAATGTAATTACACAAGTTATATTGATATCTTTTCTAAAGCTTTATGGCATTCTTAGTATGAAACATTTTAGATATACCAGCCCCTCTAGCAAAGCGCTCCAACAAAGACATGACAAGACATACCAAGCACTTCGATTGGTTGAAACAAATTGAGTCGCACGATGTGTGACATACATAACAGCCAATCACAGCGCGTATTTGCTCTATATCGTGTCTTTCTTGACGCGCTTTGCTAGGGGGGCTGATGGCCTAATATCTCTTTATCTAAAGTAATATCTCTTTATCAAAAGAGAAACTGCAATGTAAACCTGAAACTGTTGTAAGCCTCTCAGAAAATTATTGTCCTAACAACCCCAGCAAAACTTTTCCCGTCGCGGGGTTCTGTGCGAGGTGACTGAGAGAACTCTGCAGAGGACTGGCAGCAGCGCTCTCTGTGAGTTAAACCACAACACCACTGCGATCGCCAACCCGCCTGCCAAGCGTCGCGATTAATTGACATTTCCACCCAAATGATCATGGAAATCATTGGGGGAGGCCCTCGTCCAGCAGTGGACGTGATTGTTGATGATGATGATTTCTAAACAAAACTATAAACTAGCGGTCGCTTCGCAGTTTCATCTGCGTAAATCAGTTATTCACAGAAACTATCACCGACTCCATTAGAATAATAAAGTCCATTGTTTCAGAAAACGGGCTTCAGTTTCCCTTGCTAAGCAACCTACTTATGTGATTTTATAACAAATTTATTATCCCGTCCGTTTACCCCGAAATGTATCCCGTTCTCGTGGGATATTCGCGATAAAAAAAATAATAGGTTTATGTTATTCCGATGACTATACGAGCTGTATACCATAGAGTTTCATTGAAATCCGTTCTTTTAGTGGTAATTGCGTGAAAGAGTAACAGCAATCCAACGATAGCATTTCTAACATACTAACTCACCCGACAAACGTTGTTTTGCCAACATATATTATTAACAGCATTCCCATGCTATTATATACATGTATCATACACATAAACCTTCGTCGAAAATCACTCTATCTACTAAAGAAAACCGCATTAAAATCCATTGCGTACTTTTAAAGATCGAAGCAAAAGTACATAGGGCGCGAGGTGCCTTTGTTTTATACTACAAATTGATTAAAAAGTATAATAGTATAGTCACACTAATGCCCTTTAGAGCTGCTCACAGTTGGCCGTATTCAAAACAAAAACAAAACTTCAAAGTTCAAGAGCATCAAGTGTATCAGAGTTCGTGAATCGCGGGCATGAGGCGTGCCAAGTGACCACACCGCAGTCGTGCATTCCTAGGAAAGTGGTCATTGTACCGTTGTCTCTATCAGACCATACAATCCGAGCCGTTTGTTGTAAGGGCCTTTGTTGCTTGGAAAATACAATGCGAATGTCTTTAGAGCTGTGGTTCTCAACATTCTCGAATTATAATAACTAAGTCAGGTACTTCTATGGCTCGACGAATGCGGGTTGGTATCAGAAAAATGATCTGAGGTGTTTTTGTGTGCGTCTGGGTGTTATTTCTATTTAAGAATAAATACTTTCTATAGAAAAGTATTAAATACAAAATATCTACGTCGGCAAACACCAGAGACTCGAGTAGGTTTCTATTTTTTGTCTTGTTCTGATATAATAGTATAGCTATGCTTTTATATTACATAATTATTATAATTTAAATTACAATTGCAATATGCTTGTAAACATAAAATGTTGGATTACACGGACACATAAATATGAGTGCATTTTTTCAAATTTCGATTTACCAGGAGAACTATAAATAATGTAAGTATGAACATCAGTAATAACTATTTGCTCTGCCCTTTGAGCAAAAATCCCTGACTGGCAACAACTGGAGCACTAAGGAACGTACCTATCCAGAAACGCGAATCAAGCACTACTTGGTAAATTTTATGCGTTGTCTGACTCTAATGGCAACAGTGAAAAAAAGACAAATGCGTATCAAGCATTATTGAGGTGCTTTTTTTATTTATTTGTGTACCGATGTTTCTAATAATAAAATTGATTGGCCTAAAAATGCAACAAAGGTTTATAACTGCAAGTCTAGTCACTTTTAGATATTCACATAAAGAATAACAAAAAATAATGGGGAATTTTCTTTGACGTTTTTCTGACGGATTTTCGGGCGGAGAACTGTCATTAATATCAAACTTTGTTAGGAAAGTATTATGTATGTAGTGTGTAAGTAAAATTCCCCATTCACTGTGTTGGGGCTTCCGAAAAAAGTTTAAGGTTCTTTTCCAATCAGTAAATAGAGTCACCGATGTCCCAGTATTGATCGCGGTTTGCGCCGTTATTAGTTCAAACAGCGAGTACTGTTGTTATGATTGAACCATTCAACACATTTCCTTTTAAAAGAAACCATTAATCGTTATTTCCATGATGACCACGAGTTTTTGTACGTTGTTGTTTGTGTAACGACTACCGCATTTAGAGATTACAATTACGTACAATGCAAATGCCTTATTCACGTATGTATTTATCAAGTGGGATGCGATTTTATGAAAGGTATAACTAAGTACATGATTTGTTCATTTAGGTTATCCAAAAATATAAAAGGAGAAGCTGAATGACTGACAATCAACACACAACCAAAACATGTATACGTAGGAACTTGAAATTTGGCAGGGACTTTGCTTAGGTACCGTAGGATGCACTAAGAAAGGAATTCCCGAAATTCCCACTGAAAGGGATTTATAATTTTTATTGGCACAATGGGGATTAATAATGTTTGCTGAGTCAGCTGATTTAGTTTTAAGTGTATAGAACCAACCTAAATCTTTTGTTCCGTTCATTATATAACGGTCAACATTGAATGTCATAACAATATCCTAATCTACCTAATTTACTATTAGTCCTAGCAAATATACTAGCGAGAAATGTAAACCGATAACATGGTATCACAACAGTCCTGTCTGCAATTTATGTTTGCTTACAAGTTTACATACAGTGTTAAAAAAGCTACTAATCCAATCTTATTATGATTAAACAACTGCAGGCCTAACACGCGCGTCAAGTAAAACACGACAGAGAAAAAAATACGCACGCTGTTATGTCACGTTTCGTGCGACACCGCTTGTTGCAACAAATCGCAGCCCATTATATGTCTTGTCACTTCTTTTTTGGAGCTCTGTGCTAGGGCTATTTGCTTAGCAAGACCTACCCCGCTTTCCCAAAGGATTAAAAGGGGTGAAGTGTATTTATTTTTAACTAGTGGACGCCCCGCGATTTCATTCGCGTAGTTCAGTATTTCATACAAACTATATCACCCGTGCCACAGGATCGGGATAAAAAGTATCCTATGTCCGTCTCCTGGACATAGGATACTTTTTTCAGCTTAATCGATTCAGCCGTTCTTCATTTATAAATAGTGTAACTAACACGACTTACTTTTATATATATATAGATTAGAAGTCGAAACATAGGCCCTGCAACTTTGCATATTATAAACTCAACCCCTAGACTAGATCTCTGTTTTATAGAAAAAGTATAATTAAAATATAATTTCGTTATTGTACCCCAAGGTAATTGTAAAATATATATTTTTATTACGTGAATAGCTGACCTAATGCAAGCAACCGTGATGAGCAAAAACTTCTTGTTCGTCGGTTAATATCGTCTCTACATTGCACTATCGCAGTTGTACCAGTAACTAATACGTACCATTGTAAATTGATCTTTAATAACAAGCCAATCCCATGAAGCTTAGTACCTATATTTGCGTCACAGAGTTTCAACTCTATTCACATGTAATAGGACTTAAAACTTTGAGTAGAAAAGCGTCACCTAAGCTTAGATAGACGTACGAAACTGGTTTCAATATTGTGCCTAATGTTTCCTGTGAACTCAATATTTTCATTGAAAATTCTATCTTATTTGTATGTATTTACGATATCGTATTGAGTAAATAGTTGAGAGCTTCTGTCTGATGACTTGTAAACTTCCTTATTAACTGTTTACTGAATATCGCACAGTTAGAACACGTGACACAAAACAAAATGTGTCATTTTAAGAAATTGAACCTTAACATAAAAGTATACAAAACTTAAATTACAAAATCGGCATATTTTGTATTGAGCCCTTTTTTGCTATTATGATGTACTTGTGTAGTGATATACTTTGATTACAGAATTGTTGCACATGTTTAAAAAGTCCGGTACTTACCCCCTTACCAATAAACGTGTTGTCACTTATACAACGGTTATTACAGGTCTACTTGAACTGGTAATGTCATATTTGACATACAACTGACAAGTTAAGTTGAGCTTTGTGTATCTTCGAAATAGCAATTCCGCCATTATTATTAAGGTCCTTAGAGTAAGCTTTGTATTTAATAGAATTTTAAGTAACAACCCATTTGCCTCACCAAAATACTATTTATAATACAAAATGCTCATGCATCTGATCAGCATTACTATTTGAGCCACGGATATTGCTTCGACAGTTGTATAAACATCCACTAGGTGCTGGTGTTACTTAACTTCGGTGCCCAGTTGCGATCACCAAAATTCATGACATATACCGAAATAAACGATGTAGTTTGACAAATAGAATAACTAACGTAAACGAGTCAATTGTCTGTCAAACCTAACGTGTTTATCAAACGTGACGAATGAAATTGTTTGTCAAACGAAAATCGTTTACCGGGCGCTTCAATACATATAAAATAACCCCTAACTAAATATACTTTATAAGAAATATTTATTCAGACGGCAGTATAGATCATTGACTCATCCTGACTCACTCAACAGCGTAGGAGTATCTTGAAACATTCACTAATGTTTATTATTATAGACCCTGACCCCGTGACCTTTATAACTTGACCTATAAGGCTATACTCACTTCATAGTGCGCTGAGCTCTTAGACAAAGGTCTCAGTTTGGGCGTCTCTGTACAAATGTTGATGCATCCGCCCACTTTTTTGTGAAGGATACACTTGACGAGGCCACTATATTTCAAACACTAGCTGTACCCCTACGGTGTTACCGGCTATATGCCGCGTTCCCGGGGGAATGTCGAGATAAATTATTGCCTACTAGCTGCTCCGGCAAACATTGCTTCGCCAATATTCATTATTTTCGCAGCTCACGCAATGGAAGCCCTCAAGGAAGAATAATGTTCTTCGTTTTCTTCATTATTTCTTCGCTCCTAATAGTTGGAGCGTGATGTTATAAATGGCCTATTCAACACAAAAATATTTTTTCAATGCGAACCAGTAGTTCCTGAGATTAGCGCGTTCAAACAAACAAACAAACAAATTCTTCAGTTTTATAATATTAGTATAGATGTGAAGTGTGTGTAGCTGACCATATTTTCTTAAAATCACTTCAGTCGTTTAGACGTGAATACACATTCACAAACGTTAGCTTCTGTAATATCAGTGTGCTAGAAATTATCTTCATACCGTGATATAACTGAATTATAAAGAAAATTCCGCAAATCTTCACTGTTAAGCAGCCCTTAATTGTGACAAGATCTATCTGATGAACATTTTCCCCGCATTGTCGCCGTAGTAAAAGTTGTTCATATTAACCAACACAACAACGTCTCGAAGACCATTGGGTCCTTTTACACAAAGTATTTGACAGCTTTTTGTTTCGTTCGTTTAATATCCCTTTTTGGTAACTTACTAAATGACTGAGTTCTGCTTAATATCAGGAAGCATGGTGGTCAAACGCTTGTACAGTGTTAAGTTAAGGATAAAAACACAAGAATACTGTACTTATTCTAAAAGCGAATGAACTTTAAATAACATTCAAACGTTGAAAGTATTAATCCAAATCCGGTTGAATGTACGTAACCTTCTAGAACCAAAAAAGCATCTTAACTCCACTAATTTTATACCAAAATAGGTATAACGAGACAATTCAAATGCCATCAACCTTGGTAGGGGATCGGATAGTGAATAACTTGCAAGAAAACAAGCAGTTATTGTGTACGCGTTTGACGTAAAGGCAAACTAATCGAATAAAACTGTTTAAAATACAGTTAGAAGGTTATATACTGGTTCTATATATAACTACTTAGTTATATAAATGGAATAAAATCCCCACAACATTTACCCCAGACGACGTAGATAAGAGACAATCGACTCTTGCTGAAATTCGAAATAGGTACTTAATGAAAAAGTGTGTTCCATAGTAGAAGTTCGAAATGTTCCACATCGCTGCTTAACATCAAGCAAGCAAGATGGTGGTCAAACGCTTGTTCACTGAGCAATAAAAAATAATCGATCTTGAATGGTGAAGATGAACCCGAACCCAGAAACAATGGACGGATGAACCTCTGTCTGAAACACTTTCTTTTCAGTGATATTTGATGCCTATTTAATGTCAACCGTATCTCCAGCGGATTTCTTTCAGGCGAAATCTTATTTTCTCTATGACCCCGTTATATCTAGTTTCTCTTCAATTTCATTGCTGGGTTCGAGTGGAGTAGTTCCCATTTGTTCTATGGAACATGAAGTTATTTCATTCTTTTCTTTCCCTAGGAAATGTGGGAGAGAGAAACTTGATCTATAAAATAGTGTATTTTAATGAAAACAGAACCGACCTCAACCTGTACTAGTTGACTCTACGATGGTTTAAAATTTCCCTCGATTTCTCTGGTCTGCCATCATCAAACACTGACTGCCTTATCAAGACCACTTTTCAAAAATAATCTTTCAAACAAAAAAAAAAGTTATCAAAATCAGTTCATAAACGACGAAATTGTCCACAAACAAAAATAAAAATATCCTTTTTTGGAGTCGCCGTATTGGGAATTGGTATACTCATCATCATCATTAGCCCATATTTGTCCACTGTTGGATATAGGCCTCTTCAATTGCACGCCACTGTGCCCTGTTTTCGGCTTCTCGCATGCGAGATGCGAGCTTCTGCCAGGCAGAAGCTGGATCACTATGCATGTACTCAACATACATTGAATTTAAAACTTTTTCTACTATTATATCAGTCAACACAAATGTAAAATTTACGCCAAAAACCAACACCGTAACAAATGTAATTCATCACAGTGGTGTAGCGTTACGTCATTATGCTATTACTAAACACGGCGTATTTCGCCCACTCAGTATTAAATACCCATAACGAATTATAAATATGCAGTGCTTGATACTGATACGTAAAAAGACGAGGTCCATTAGTTTTAAGACCGGTGAAATTGTACCTAATTTTTTACCGTAAAATCCCTTATGGTTACACCACCACTAGCGGGGACCACGGCAGGGTTATGTGGGACTCGCACCCAACAAAACTCCAAGTGTAATTTGGAGGATTATTTAGCAAATTATCACCACTATTCTTATTTGAAGTCCCATTAACTTATAAAATTTAAGTATCTTTTTCGTCATGTTTCCTAAAGTTTATAGAAGTATCCCACTATAATAAACGCGAAAGTTTTGATGGATGTTTATTCGCGCAATGATACTGTAAAGGGACCCAGAGATTCCACCATTCTAACCATAAAAGTTGTTCATATTAACGTCCCAACAACATTTTTAAGACCATTGCTCGGGGTCCTTTTACACGCAGTATAGCTTATACATCGGCGAAACACATGGGCTATTTTATTATATACCGAATTTGCCACGGGACGGGACAAACTGTGAGTAACACCGCCGGGGCACATATTGTTTAAAAACTGATATTTAGGCATTACGCGTGGCGGTGTCTAATAAAGTACCTTTTTTTTGCGGTTACCAGGTCATGGGGTAACCGCCGCCGCCCTTCTCGTGGCCGTACAAGCCAGCTGTCGGGAACCCTACTCCGACACCCATGACCCCAAGGACCCCTTTTAGGACGCCTTATACGCCAGGCAGAGGATACCATAGTTCTATTCTTGTCTAAACGCCCGGAACTACAGGGCTCGTCTAGTAAACTACCAAGCTTAACCCTCAAACAAACTTATACCTACTATACCATAGTTTATAAGCACTTATGTAATAGCTGGAATAAAGGATTAATATTATTATTACAACTTCGTTGCTGCATATTACTTTTTTATGTCTCACTCAATGTAACTAAGTAGACTGAGCTAGCCCTCACGACAGTCCCTAAGTTTAATTAATATTACGTTTCTATGTTTATTGGATAAACCACACTCGTAAAGATGACTTGTTAGGCCAATTCATTTAAAATTATTGATTCATCGAAAACCGCGCACTCATAAGACTTTTCCAAAAATTAATACCTTACTTACCTAACTTGTGTTGATGAAAATAAATGGATCGTTGGTGTAATAATAAACGTTTCTGAATACCGATAGTAGAGGTAATTTCCTATGGATTGCATTGTGCCTACTTACATGTATAAAAATGAACCGCTATTTCCCTTGGTCACGACGACTCGACCGATGTCGCTTTTGTCATGTCAGGAAAAGGTTCAAATGAATGAAAAAAATCGGTATTGTGATATTTTTATATTGCCTATTAAACGTATCACATTGCACTTATTGTTAGGAAGGTATTGTTGAAAGTTTACAAATCCAGTATAAATATTACAAAATGAAATATTGCAAGAGTTGATTGACTTCTCATTGCCTTCTCTTGACCTCTAAGTCTGCCAGCTACGTGGCACGCAATCTTCATGGGAAAATGGTGCCTTTCAAATCGAATTATTTATCTGCTCTATACCAGTTCTAGATTCACAAATGGAATAATGGAATTAACTCTTTTTTTGTCTTAGATTGCGTGCAGTTGCGCGAATCATCGCTGCTTAGTTTAATTATTTTATCCATGTATCTCATTGCCGTGGGAAATTTGGGATGAAATATAGCCTAGATGTGTATAAATACAGGCAATGTATTAAAAGCAGCCTCTGCTCAGCTGCTGCCTCTGTTAGGATAAAAAATGCGTAAAGTATGTATTAAATATTACTTCTGTTTTTATTTTCTAAAGACATCAAGCATTTTCTGGTAATTATCACCCGCCAAAAGTCAATCAGTAGGATTAGTACAGTCACTTATTGGACGTAGTTCCTTTAACAGCTCCTTTTGGTTTCCCCGAAACAGGTCTCGAGTCTAGTGACGAAACCGCTAGAAACGGTATTTGAATTTTTATTTGATATTGTACCACTTTCTTAATGTTTTTGTACCTTAATCGTGTAAAAGTGTGTGGAAATAAATATATTATTATTATGATATGTTGTGGACGAAAATTTACACATTTTTGATCGTAAAAATTAACGACAAAGGAACAATTGGGAATAAATTCAAACAGTGGCCTTCGGATTCCTAGGTTATTTTCTTAATACTCCAAGTCGTCATTGTCGTAATACAAAAAAAAACATGGCACCTGGGACTTACTGTGAAGTGGTGACCAAATTATAGCATTTTATTATCCATTGTTCTGATGTAACAAACATCTATGTATAAGTACCTACATAAAAGTATGTTATTGTTTCAGATAACAACATTTCCCTGGACGGTGTTACGCAGAATTGATATATAAGGTGAATAATAATTATATTACCATCGCCCTTGCCGACATCATTTTGTGAGAATGGCAAAAGTCGAATGCCATGGAGTCCCCTCTCCATATACAATATGATCCGGAAATACCAACCTTTTAAGCCGAGGTATCAATGCCTCCATACAAAAAAAAGACCTCATCATATAAAAATCACAATCAGCTAATGGAGTTTGTATGGGTCGAATTTATTTCGTTCCGGGGAATTGACACCTGCCGAAATGGAGTGGGGTCTAGGACACAGTAGACTTCACTTTAAAATATTATATTTACTGATAACCCTGTATAAATGCTTATAACATATTTTAGTAATGTGCTTATAAACTAACTCCTAAACTAAGGGTGTTGTTGGGCAGATGTTTTAAACAAATATCTGAAGCTACCACGGACTCGGTGAAGTTTTTTTTCAAATTACGTTACTTAAGTTATGACGTGTGGTGACGGCCAATAGAATTGTTGTACATATCTACTCACCCACAAAACACAGGACCTTTGTTAGCCTATTTCGTGAGTACAACAAAAAGATCTAGCAATAGCTCTATTATTAGGTCGGGAAGCGAAATACTAAGGTAGGCAGTGTCTTTTTGCCTATATGGTGTGTACGCCACTGATGTTGAGTCACCACCGCAGCCCAACTTGTCCCGTCTGGGGCTTCGCAAGAGGCGACCGAGGGAACTCTCCATACTCACGACACCATTGCGATCGCCAACCCGCCTACCAAGCGTGCCGATTATTGGCATGTCGCCCCAAATGATCACGAAAATCATTGGGGTAGGCTCTCGTCCAGCAGTGGACGTCATGTGGCTATGATTATGATGAAGTTATGACGGACAGTATAAATTATTACCGACCTAGGTAGGCGAGGCACACATTATTATGAAATATAAGTAGTGCATAGTTCTTACTTTCCTTGACTATAAATTACCGACCTAGTTACCTAGATATTATGTACTAGCTGCGGCTCACGATGTTACCCTCGCTTTAGTCTGTACCCGTGGGAATTTCGGGATAAATGTAGCCTATGTTATTCAGGAATACCTACCATTCCATCTTTTTTCCTCGGAACTTAATTAAATAAGTAATACTGCCTGTAAAATGACCTCTAGCAATAGTCTTAGAAACGTTGTTAGGCTCGTCAATATGAACAACTTTTACTATGGTGACTTTGTGAGGAAATGAGTAAAATGTTTTTCCTCTTCATACAAGAAAGACAATTTTCCATTGCTCCGGATCTTTCTACACTATTATTAAATTGTCACAGCTAATAAAAATAACTAACTACTAGCGTACGAAGTTATTATTCTCATCTACGGACTATTTATCTACGAGTAGGTACTTACATATAAACAAATATTATAAAGATTCCTCCTGGTTCACTTCGGAGTTCCATCAGCAATGGAATTTCATTCAATTTTTGCGAATTCCGGTACTTAATTTAAGGCAAAGTTAAGGCAATAGTGATTGGTAACTGCTTTCTAAAAAACAAAAAACATATTCAGAAGCAAAAGTAGGTGCGATTAACATTTTAGGACAGATAAATATAGATATAAGTACCTCTAGAAAGCTTTGCATAAATATGCATAGTTCTATTTTCCTTTAAAATACACTACCTGTATCTGATACCTAATTATACAAGACAAGCAAAGATTCTAAAAACAATCATGATGATCTATTACGTATTCCGAAAACAAAACATAAAAATAAAAAAAATACTGTAAACGTAATACCCCCCCATTTAATTGCGAATTTCCTTGTTTTTCAGTCTTATTTGTGTTTGGTTTAGCTAACGTTATTACGTGAGGAACCACTTTTCGTTAACCGTGCATAGTGCTTATTGTTAGGTGTTTAAGAGTCAATATCGTGTGTCACAATTCGTTCCTCGCTCGTAATAGAGTCACGTAAATCGCGTGTTGCGCAACACTGGGGTCGACGCCTTTGGACTAGTGTGACAGGTTTTCGTTTTCCCTTTTTATTTTTAATTACACAGTTCCATAGTAAAATATTTTGTTCCTCCTTTATTGATATAGGTTTCATGTAGATAAACATCTTCATTATAAATCTGCTCTTCAAGTTTCAATCAAGTATTTTGTTATTTTTTTTTGCCAACAGTCCAAGAGTGGAATTTAAGGCCAATTTGTAGCGTCAGCATCATTCAATAAGTACTGAAGAGATTTTTACTAACCGTTCCTAACCGTTACAGTTCACCAGGCGTATTTAACCCAGAGTGACAGGGAGTGTTATAGGGTTCACACACCTTGTGGTGTTGCGGGTTTCATGACGATGTCCTCCTTCACCTTACGAGCGTTGCGTTGCAGAAATTGGCTCTGAAAAACAGTCCCATTGGTACACATCCACATTGAACTCATATCCGCGACCGCCCGGTTGCAGTCCAACTGGGCCACAGACGCTCTCAACATGATAGTACCTATTTTCATTGTCTCGGAAATAGCAAATCCAAATCATTTTATCCCAATACACGGGGTGAAAGGTCTCTTAAAGATATTAAAAAAAAGTCGTAAAAGAGGATTTTTGGGAGATGATTCATCACTCTCATCACCCTTACGGCTTATTTGTCCAAGTCCCAATTGGGTAGTAACACAATTTTATATACCTACAGCTTAAGTTGTTCTTCATTCTTTTGTATAAGGACGAAAATTAAATATCGCATTTGTTTGATTGTAATAACTAGAACTGCACAAAAGTATCATTTTCATTCTAAGTTTAAAGATTCTGTTCGCCATGATGACTTCAGAGATCCGTTCTCATGACGCCACTAGTCACGAAATCAATCAAAACATAAACAACCTTTTCGACACCTTAGTAGGCAAGTAGCCGAGCGGCCTGGGTGGCGGGCGTCACGAAAATGACGGAATATGTTTTTCGCGTGTGAAAAGGAACGATGAAAATGATTTTTTTAAATTGACTTTGTGTAGTAATCTTTTACGTAGTAGTAATTCCTTTATTTAAATCGATATATTTGGAATTGCAATATTAAATATAAATGGAAATATACAGTATTGATTTTATTTTTGATACGAGGTTTATATACGCTCTAAATTCGACACACCTAGTACAGTCCAGCAAAGATTTTTTGTTAAATTTAAGCCAATCCACTCAAGTGTTGATGGATATTGGATAATAATAATCCATATTATTAGCTACAATACAGACATATACAAAGCGCCTGAAACATAATGAAGAAAGGGCGAAATTGGATGTTCAGAAATCAAATTGTACTTAATATAACTTCATCGTTATAAATGTTATTACATACAGATATACAGCTTACTTACTTATATACAGCAGTATAACATAAAGCTTGGTGATATGTATGATTTTTAAAACAAAAGTAAACGACCCCGGTTCGAATTGATTTTTTTTACTGACCAGAAGAACCGGGAAGAAACTGGCAAAGTAACACGTCAAGATACTTGTCGAACTATGTATATGCATAGAAAATATTGTCATTCCGCATGGGGGACCGGATCGGATCTGAAATTGGATCATAATATGACACCTTAGGTACCAACACATACAATATCACGAAGAGATAAGCCTATAAACGTATGGACACATGTTCATATACAATACGACCTGGAAATGCCCTTATCTTAATATATAATAGGAAAAGCTGACTGACAGACTGACATATCAACGCACAGCCCAAATGGCGAAACGTAGACACTTGAAATTTGTTATGGACGTAGCTTAGGTACCATAGGGGTGCACTAAGAAAGGAATTCCTGAAATACCCACGGGAACGGGAATAAACGGGAAAATTCTTTTGTATGAAAAATCTAAACGGCTCAAGTTAGACGCTTCTGGGATGCAGGTACTACTAACTAGTTTGGTCTATGTCCACTGTATTACCAGTTTTGCAAACATACACTTATCAAGTGTTTGCCTTAGCAAAACCGCATCGGGGAAGGCAAAGGCACTTATTAATCAAACTCTTACGGTTCGCTTTAACTTTATTGTTCTCACTCTTGTGTATTAAATAACATTATAAAAAGAAATGCCACTTATATAACACTTAGGTAATTTATGTAATTTATTAGTTACATACATCACAAAGGGCCCCATCGCAATTATGCTTGTACATACAATCACTTACTTGTAAAGAACCTATGTTATTGAATGCGATTTCTAGCAATAATTCACTAATGGTAGTCAAAAGGTTACAATGTAACCTCGCGTGAGTATCACTGGCGTATTGTATTACTTAGTACCTACATTAGATACAAAATCGTACCATACAGTTAAAGTTATATTAGCAACACAAAAATAGACAAACACAGATCCATACAATAATATATTACGTAACACGAGGCAGGTATACCAATTTATAATATCCACATCTACCTACGTACTTTTGTTTGGACAAACTTGAGCTGTATAGTGTACGGGATTGTTCCACCTATACGATGTTTTTAGCCTGCATACCTATTATTATTATTCCTAATTCGGATAGCGCTCATTATTGTATAACACCGACCAAAACGGCAGTCGAATCGCATTAACCGGCCAGTGCAATGTGCATTTAAGAAAAAAATAAAATAAAAATGTAAACTCTGTGGAGGTTTGTTCTGTGGTAAAAAAATGAAGTGTTCCAAACATGTTCTAAATTCAAAAATAATTTCGTCAAAGCAGAGAAACTGTGTTGAAGGCTATTGTGGAAGGAAGTGTGTTTTTCTCTTTCTGCTCTGAAATTAACAGTTCGGTTGAAGTAGCGGCCGTCGCCATCAGTAAATTGCGTTATTTTGCGATTTCACTTCTTTTATCTACCTACTTCATTATTTGTATGAGCCACTGAAGTAATGATTTTGAATAAATTAATTCACTTTTTATTGTGTAGATATTGATAGTGTTTTTTGAAATACTCGCGCTGACCAAATACCTACTTATACTATTTGTAAATTGTTATTGCTTTTTTACTCTCTTTCATTGTACATTGAATACTTTTAATGAACCGTGGGCATTTGCTTAACAAGTGCCTCTGCCTACCCCACTTTGAGATTAATTCACTTCACGTCTTGTGAAGTGGATTTGTTTTCCTTTGTACTCTAAAGTTATGCCAATAATGTTCTGGGGATCAAAATCCGTTGCGTAGTTTGTAAGATCTAAGCATACATAGGGACAGACAGCGGAAGGCGACTTTGTTTTATACTATGCAATGATATTGTACATATAACTTGGATATTGTATTCAGAATGAAGCTCTACTTTCTACTGCACAGATTTACATACATACATACACAGCCAACATTAACTTGCTCTTACCATTCACGGTTCAAATTCTCCGAGAGAAAGTATGTATATACTTTGTTCTCTCTGTTTGTCTTTATAAGGCGATAGTGTACATGCACCAATGTTATTTGAGCTACACTGCAGAGGAATTTATATGCAAAGTAAGTTCATATAAAATATGAGCGTGTCTATCAACTTGTCGGCAATTTTGGTTTAAGACACTTCCTGTAAATAGGCGATTTTTTTTTTCTTAAGAATTTACCATCTTTGTTTGGAATCCAATTTCCGCTTCGCTGTACCGTACCTAATTGTGAAACGTTCATATCAGTTAAGGTCCATAATATGTTCTGAAAGAAAAACCAATGCTTACTTAATGCTTTAGGCGCGTTTGTCTCTTTTTAACACTTGATATTAGAGTGAGACAAAGCAAAAACTTACTTGGTTTACCTTTCAGAATACAGGCTTAACCCTTAGCTGCATAGTGATGTAATACTACATCAGTATAATTTTCCTAGTTTTTTTTTTCTACCCGTCCCATCTACAGATTTTTCATTCTAAATTATTGTCAAAGGTACAACTAATACGTATGAACGCAGTTTTGACATTAGACAACTTTTAATTTTTTTCCCATGATGCAGGCCACATAATTTACGAAGGATAGGTTGTTATTCAGACAAAACAAAATCATGCACTTAAGGGTTAAGTCTGCTAGCCGTAATTCCATCGCTCATTTGTTCTATGTATTACATTAGTGAGTTCGTTGCTCTGTGGTCCTTCATCATCACATGACGACCACTGCTGATGAGGGCCTCCTCCAATGATTTCCATGATCATTCGAGGGAAATGCCAATAATCGTCCACGCTTGGCAGGCTTGGCGATCGCAGTGGTGTTGTGGTTTAACTCACACAGAGCGCTGCTGCCCGTCCTCTGGAGAGTTCCCTTGGTCGCCTCGCACGGACTCCCACGAGGAAAAAGATGGGTTGGGGTACACGACATTATGTATTAATTTATTTACACATAAACGAACATCACATAACAGGTTACCCTAATGCGTAATGCTGTTGAATACCTCAAATAATCTCAAAAACAAATATGTTCTCTACCATAATAAGTAATACTTCAATGAAAAACATTCTAACGATTAGGAAAAACTAGACAAACTTAACTAAAATAACGTATTAAAGCCACTGTGAACTCCTTTAGCGTACACGAAAAAATAAAATTTTTTGGGCAACATCGTTTGGTGCGCGGAGAGCTCATCTCGCAGAAGGTTATTCCCCGTCGTCGCCTGAGGATAAGTTTTAAAAAAAGGAACAGACTTCCACCAATACCCTTCTAGTCGCACCTGCGATTTTTTAAGATTTCTACATTTGTGGAGTCTGCCATCATCAAAACCCTGACTTCCTTATCATGGGACCACCGTAGACCCAACAAAAAATCTTCTTTCCAACAAAAAAATAAACATCCAAATCGGTTCATAAACGACGAAGTTATCCGCGAACGAACATTAAAAATCATGTGTGCGTTCCTCCATCTTATTCGTAGTCAGTTAAAAACGATAATTCTTGTAATCGAAGGATTCGTTCATTGATGCGTAAGCATGGATTACACTAGTTACGTTTTGTATTAGCGTAACAACATAGATAATATTCGTGATTATGTTGGTGAAAATATAATGATTATGATATGATAGTATTTGTTACACAATTATTCGGCTGATTAAGGTGAATGTTAGGTTTAGATGATACGAGGAGTTTCCGCAACTCGACGTCTATAAAATATTTTTTATCTTCGTACAAAATTGATAATTTTTGCCTCCATTTTGTGATGAAAAATATTCTTTTCATTTCCCCGCATTCTCGCCATAGTAAAAGTTGTTCATATTGACGAGGCCAACAATGTTTCTAAGACCATTGCTCGGGGTCCTTTTACACGCAGTATATGACTCAGGTTTTGCGACATGATTTCTACACATTCACACCAGACACACTACACATTCTCAGCACACACACTACACATACACACCACACACACTAATAGAAATTTATATTAACCTTACCCCCGGACCAAGTTCTTTAAATATTTGTGTAGTAACGCCTTGCGAAAGTTTTGTAAACCCTAAGAGCGGTACTCCCTACTACAAGCTAACCTTTGTCCAAATTATGGGGTTACCATCACCAAACAATTTTGTAAGACACTTAGAAACTGAAATAAACGTTTTTTTATGATATCTTGGCCCTTCGTGTTACTACTAACTGATGTTGGTACAACAACCATCTCGTAATTCCCTCCTCGGTCTGCCGCGTATATTACAACACATTCTATGCAGATATGTACAGCATTTTGTCTATCGTATTTCTTCACCTACTGAACATAAAAAATAATAACATGAAAATTGTTGAACAATGCT
This sequence comes from Conopomorpha cramerella, assembly GCA_012932125.1. NCBI lineage: Eukaryota > Metazoa > Arthropoda > Insecta > Lepidoptera > Gracillariidae > Conopomorpha > Conopomorpha cramerella. The sequence continues at coordinate 20,377 of SJJU01003972.1, forward strand.
AAGTACTATTTGCTTTAGTGAACAGCAGATTTTTTTAATAGTCAGGTATAACTTGACAGTTACAATATGTTGTAAAGTTAAATCTGTCTTTCTTTTCTCTCATGTTATAAGCATTTTACCGTTATTCTACTGTTTAGTGTATTTTTATTTTGTACTAAATAGTGAACGCTCCGCCATTTCAGTTTTAACACCAACAGTTGAGGAAATTGTTTCAGAATACGCGTTCGTTTCCTGGCATCATACTTATGTCATAATTACTAAGGAATAATTAATGTACGTTTCCGTGGGAAATTCAAAATAAAATATAGCCTATAATTTTTATTCCAATGTTTAAGCTGTATTATTGTAATATTTCGGTGGAATCCATTCAGCTGTTTTAGCGTGAAAGAGTAAGAAACATCCAAACTTTCGCGTTTATAATATCAACAAGGAGTAGGAGGATTTTTGAAGACAATAAATGAAACAAAATAGTCGCCCACGCAATTTAAACACTACACAGAACCGATGTTTAAGTTACAGTAACCGAAATAATAGGACACATGATCATAGTTCGTGATCTAAAGAGCACACCTAAAGCTAAAGTTTCATTTAAATACTGGTCTGAAGACATGTACTCTGTGATTAAATACATGATAATGTACATATGCTATTATCTAAGTATTTTACTTGAATATACTGAAATTAGAGATAATGAAAAAGCGCTCTTTAATGCTATTTAGTGTCTAATTAGTTGAATTAATTAATTTATGAAAGTGATCGGTAAATTTTTTAATGGATGATTTAAATTGCGGACTCATTTAGTCAATCTGAGAAAACCAACCGATTATGGAGAAACATTCTTATTGAAAGAATATTCGTGATATAATGTAATAAGTGATGCGAATCGCTCGCTCACTTACTGATCTAGTTTTTTTTTTAAACGGTTTTTTCTTATGAATATTACCGAGCACAATATGTTAGTTATAAATTACTGGTAAAAAACTCATTAACATTCCTGAGTTGGTCCTGGAAATGTTGATGTCTGTAAGTTATAAAATTGTGCATAATATTTTGTTGGAATGAAACTACAATATTATACAATTTTAATAAAAGAGAGTTTTCAACAAAGTCGTCAGCTACATGACGTCCACTGTTGGACGAGGGATTTTAATTGATACTTTTTTGTCATCACAACACTAACTTATTAAAGAAACCTTCTCAATGTTTACATTTTAAGTAAGTAGGTAACTACGAGTATTAATTTCAATCAGCTGATTAAATTCCTTCATTCCACGGAACCGTAAATACTAAAAACTTTTACTACCACGTTGTGCCGGCGCATGATAGCATTCGCAACTCGCTTATCAATCGTATGTAGGTTTGTTTGCATTTTCACCTTTTTTTTTACTATCGGAATAGTTAAGAATTTCTGCACCAGTGTAAAATGGTCTGTAGTATTTTGTAGTTTTTAAGAAACACAAGCTCAAAATATACTGTTTAGATTCCTATAGTGAGGTAGAGCGGCTTTCACATGGTTTCCCACGGATAAACAGGTGCGTCGCGCATTCCGCGGAATGCGAGCGAACTATTGTGATCATTTTACAAATACCTATAACACTGATTGCGTTTTTAATTAGGTCCGATGATTATCATTTTTAAATCATCACTTAATGGGGAATTTTATTTGACGTCTTTCTGACAGATTTTCGGGGGCTAAGAACTGTCATTACTGTCAAACTTTGAGAAGTATGACAGTAATGTCAGTTATATGCCCGAAAAAAAAATCTGTCAGAAAAACGTCAAAGCAAATTCCCCATTGCCTGTCTTATCTTATTATTTGCAGTCCTATTAATGTGTTATAAACTAGACGCAAACCCGACTGTAGCGGCCAAACTCCCGAGAGCCAATAGCGGGCTAGAGACCAATGGAAAATGCCAGAGGAACAGGATCATAAGCAATTTATTTCCATTTAACAAGCTTTTCCATACAGACATCCAAATCGATACCAAACTAAAGTTTACATGACAATAAAAAAATACACTTCACGCCTTTTAATCCCAAAGCGGGATAGGCAGAGGCACTTCCTTAATAAGCAAATGTCCATGACAATAACAATTCAAAAATAATGGTAAAAGGCTCTAAAAAGTATATACATATAACAAAATGTCAATGTGTCATCCGGTTTAGTGACGTTTCTACCTAGAGCCTAGATGTAATATATATTTGTTTGTTACACTTTCACGCGGAAACTTCATCACGAATCATATTTTTGAAGGTATTAGATGTACCGTATTATATATTTCATCCCGTAATTCTAACGGGAACAAAGTTCACCGTGGGTAACAGCGTTGTTTTATACAATAACACATTGTTTTTAAACACAACGAACAAGCGTTTGACCCCCATCCTGCCTGATGTTAAGCAGCGATGTGCTCTACGATGGTAGATAGTAGTATACACTTGTTCATTAGGTACCTATTCACCCGTGACTTGAAGACCTTCAGACTGTACTGCGCAGGAAACACAGACTCCGGCAAGTCATTCCACATCCTAGCGGTTCGCACTATGAAGGTAGACGCAAACCGTTTGTATCGCGTAAATGGTAAATCTACCTGTAGTGCAATTCTCGTATTTTCGTCGATACTAAAAAAGTCCTTAGTCCAAAAAGTACTTAGTCCAAACTCACTTGTTACTGTCGTTCTCGTGTTACTATCGAATTTCAATAGTACGTCAAACGGCTCGGAATCGTCAAAGCGTATTCTCATAAACAAACAAAACTAAAATTACTCTTCTCAAACAAACGGTATTCTGGTAATTTTTGAACTCGAGCGTAAGCTAAACCAAAACGTAGTCTTGATCGAGCAAAAATGCGAGAATTGCATTGGTATTGATGACGTTTTGCCGTTCTCCTGGTTATCCTATTGTAAAAACGTGAAGGGGGTATTACGTTATGCATATACATACACTTATTGTAACATACAAGATTTATTTTTTATTATCTAGTAACACTTGGCATTTAAAGAAAACTGTCTCTTTAAATTCCAAGCAACTAACTTTCCAAAGCAGATAAATAATAAGTGAAATAAATAAATAACGGCGATGGGCTCACCCTCTGTCACGTTGGGTTAAATACGCTCGGTGAACCGTGGGTAGGTACTTGCACTTTAGCAAGTGCCTCTGCCTACCCCTCTTTGGGATTAAAGGCGTGAAGTGTATTTATTTTTTTATAAATAATAAGTGACTGACTGACGTGCAATTAAGAATTATACGTACTACGTAATATACGTATATGTACAAAATGCTTGCCGTGAATCACCTTATGTAGCGAAAATGTAGGTATGATTTTATGAGCGGAAAACATTATTGTTTATTTCTTAACAAATGTTTCTATACTTCTCTAAAATAAAGTAATATCTAATCTCCGACTACCTATGAACTATGTGTATTGTTATTATGAGTTTAACATTAAATAAAAGAAAAGAAATGAAAACACTGTCTTTATTTCTCACAAGAAATATTTAAGAAAACAACAGACTATGACGCGGGTAATAATATAAATAAATAAGCAATAAAATTGCATATACAGCGTGATACTGAAATACTCTAGGAAGGCCATTGTGTCACATCATACAGATTGACTTTAGTTCAGAGTCAAAACCCAGATTGGAAAAAAAAATAATAATCTAAACGCATATCTATCAAGAACGTGTTAATCGCTTTTGAAGAATTCACTAAGGACATACACTGAAATAAATCAGAATACCGAAACATAATGTGTTAATCTTTGTTTTTAGAGATTTTATCAAATTCAAATATGTTTTTTAAATATTTATTTTTGTCAAATAAACCATTGAGTTCATATTGTGTTAAAATGTTAAGTGTAAAATAAAATGTCGCAATAATGGAACCTTGAATGAATGAATCTTTCTCTCTTTAATGCATATACATTACAATTGTAAAATTGACAATGGTAAGATTGAACGGCGACCATATCAGAGCAATTTCATGCCAGTTAATCTAATTTAAAGGCATTATGTTGTGAAACTTTTATATGGTGAAGAAAACAGAGGTAGACACTTCTTTCCACAATAGCTAACTACCAAACAATAATGGCCATTCCTAAAAAGTAACTCAAAACAGATATAAAATAGAGTGCAAAAAGTACGTAAATATTATAAGTGAAACTCCTTTCGAAGAACATTCAAACTGGAATAACAGAAAAATCCAAGATGTTGGTGATCAAATCAGTGTCAGTGATTGGCATCCATGAACTGGGTGACAGCGGCCGGCTGCTCGATGTACTGGTTACAGCCATCTACAAACTGCTGATTGCCGCTCAAATACATCGTTAGTGTTTTGTCTTTACACGCGCCATCTTAGTTTTTTGCCGACTCCCTAAAGGGTGAAGCTGGCCATGATGAGTTTTCTAAAAAAAAAACAATGTCAAAGATGGTAGAAAGCCTCAGGACCAAACACGACTAGACTTGCAAGTCACAGCACAGCCATAGTACCCTCAGTCTTCCTCTTTCTATTGTCACTTCTGGATCCAAACTGTCATTCTCTCAGTTTGGATCCAGATGTAAATACAATACCTTGCTTCGCCGTAAGACAGAAGATAAATATCTCTTGCTCTTTCACTCCTGAATGTTTATCATATCGCTGTCTAGATTTTGGTCTCAATAAGCAGCAACTACGTAGTCTATAATTCATCGTCTCCGGACTCAATATGCATTTATATATTTTATTTTTGTTCTTTCAATTTTCGAGCCGAACGATTTTCAGAAAATCGTTGAAAGCAGTTTTTTTTATTTTTTTTTTTAAAGGAATGTCTCGCGTAATGTAAAATGAGCCAACTCTTTTAAGAGCCGAATTTTTTTTTCCACATTGTACCTATTTGTCTATGAATATCTAACACCATATACACAGTAGTGGCTGCCTTGGTAAAAAATAAATAATGACCTCAGGTATTTACCTAGACTGTTATCGCACGACGATCTTTCAATTTACACAGCACATGACGTAAATGTGTTTGTTTATATTTACCTTTACATGAATATTCTTTTGTAGAGCGTACGTGGTATATGAAATAGAACTTCATGTATGTAAATGAAACGAAAGAAAGCAGATGTATTTTTATATAAATAAGTCATCGTCGTCATCATCAGCCCATATTTGTCCACTGCTGAACATAGGCCTTTCAAATGAAGACTTTTGTTTAAAAAACAAAATAAACAAAAGACCGAGTCCGAAGACAAACGATCTTAGAAGTTGCATCTCTTTATCAACTCTTTGACATATTGATTCTTTTTTTTAAAACTTCTCATTGCACGCCACTGTGATTTGTTTTCAGCTTAACCCTTTAACAGGCAGAAAGAAGGTTTGTTTGAAATTCATTGACTTAAGACTAAGGTTCAAAGTTATGTGTTATCTATATTCCCTCTGCCTAGTAAATGGTTGAGTTGTTCGTAAGTAAGAAAGTTTTAAGTAATTTTGTACGAGTAACACCTATAAAAAAGCGATTTAAACTCACTTCCTTAATCTCAACAACAAGGTGGGACTGAAATTTCGTACCTAGCTATTAAAAAAATATTAAATTTGAGTTGAGATGTAAAAACTGAAAGGATAATAGAGCCAGTAAGTAGCTCATAGTCAGATAATGCCATAAACGTAGCAAAAATTCTAGATATAGTGTAATCTAATGTATACGTTGCAGATCAGCATTGTATAAATGTTTGTGTAGCCAGTAGAGTATAACATATATTAACGCCTATAAAGGCAATCAAAACACAGACCCTCGTATTCATAAAGTTAGAACAGCGTTAGTGCACTGTTAGTAAAGGTCTCATAACCTGGTCAAATGTGCGCCAAATACGGACAAACCAGTCTAAGTTGATATACGATAACAAGTTAGTCCACATTTTAACTTTTTATAAATACGACGAAGAGTGTTTTGATCTCCGAGAGACAGGCGTGTCCAATGTCAAATCATATCGAATTTGTACACACTTGTGTTAACATACATACATACATACACTTCACGCCTGTCTCCCAGAGGGGTAGGCAGAGACTACAGATCTCCATTTGTCACGGTCCTGACATACCCCTTTCGCTTCATCTACATTCATACATCTTTTCATACATGACCTTCGGTTTCGAGTACTTTTCACGCCACCTTCGGCCAGGACATCACCAATCTGGTATGTATATGTCCTTCTGGGGCGACCTCTACTCACTCGGCCCATTACACTTGTGTTTATTATAGTATATTATGTACAATTAAGTGTTAACACCTAAACTGATAAAATATAATGTCCTAGTGACAGGTCTTCAAGGAAATATGCTTATTTATTTGCTTATACACATGTTCACCACAGTTATAATTTCTAGTATATTTCTGTATTCTGTCCAATAAAGAAAATAAATAAACAAATTATCAAGATAAATATTTGTACCTACTTTAATCATAAACTAAAATAACACTGTCGGACTGTAGTCAAACGACAATAACAAAATTGATTAATAAAACGAGGATTCGAATGGTATTTCACTGTATATTCAAAGCTTGACGATTTACAACGTGAGAACACAGATGCCTATTAGAAAGAAGAGAGCACATAGAGCATAGAACCTAACAATAGACAAAACTGTATCTGTATGGAAAATACATAGAAGAAATAAAATTTAAAATATATGTAATAAAAATACTATGTACACAAAATCTTGTAGTAAAGATGTTTAAAATCATAATTAGAGAATAACTTCAACAAGTATATTATATTATTAAAGTTGTTTTCCAAATGCAGAAAGCGAGATTTAAAACTAGAAAAACTGCGATAGCAAAACTTGGTGAAACGATCCAGGAATTTATTTTAATAATTCTAAATGTAAAAATACAAAGTACGTACCTACATTATCTGATACACAGGTTGTAAACCTGTCAGCAACAGTACTATTGCAAACATAGTATAATAGACACGGAATTCCAGAAGTGTATTTACGCAGTAAAAATAAGAGTCACGAATGAATAAAATATCATAATTATTACGTGTTTTACAAGCCTAATAGATTATGTTCGGTTACGGTATATTATTCCAATTGCTTGTTACATAAATATGATTTAATTAAGTATTGTACTGGTCGGTAATCGTAAAAGTTTTCATCATTAAAAAATATAATTAAACTTAATTTTTTATGGTTTTGTTTTACCGTATATTGAAGGAAAAACATATTATTATAAATCGCTTTTAACAAGTGTATGTAAAGATCTTATATTAGGCCTAGATGCGTGAATAACATGTAATAAACACGGTATCACTAACTATTCGTTTGTTATACCAAGTTATGGCCTAAGTCTACTAGAATACTACTGGTAGTTGCATCACTCTAGCATCGTAGCGGTAAACGATGTGCATTGCTGATTTCGTTACTTTCATTTTACTACGAAAAACAACAAGAACAGCGATGCACATTGTTTTGCGCTACAATTCCGGAGCGATGCAACTACTAGATTGTAGTAGACTTAAATTTGTATTTCAATTACAATTTCAGTACAACTGTAATCACTTGGCCTATGTCCAGCAGTGGACAAGTATGGGCTGATGATGATGATGATGATGTAATCACTTTAGAATAAGTTTCATCGTACATTATGTTTATATTTTGGCGTTTTTTTATATTGTTCGATATATTTTGTAATTATAGGACTGCCGTTGCTAAGCTAGGTTCGACCTAATGTACTTTACTGAGGATATTCTTTTTCTCAAATTTCCAGTGTTGCGGCTACGGTCCGATGCCATGATGGCCCCCAGCGTGTTCCAAAGGAAGTCGCCGAGAACCTCCCCAGCTACGCTGCCCAGAAAACTCAAGGTAAACTTACGATAATAAAATGGTCAAGAAATGTCAAATATAAAAAGATAATGAGGATGATAATTTTCTTTAAGAAAAAAAAAGCCCACAAAAGAGGGAGTCCGAAGATGAAAGATCATAGAATAAAGTAGTTCCATCTCATTCGTTTCCAGTTTTGACACATTGTTTTTTTTAGAACACTGTTCACAATGTTGCCATGCCCAGCCCATGCCAAAATTTACTTGCATAATAACATGTAAAATTACAGTACAAGATGTTATATGTAAAAAAATCGACCTCCATAAACAAAAACCACAATCAGCTGATTGATCGTTCGGAGGTCGTATTTTTTGTACGTTTCGGAACATTGACATCTGCTGAAATGGACTCAGTAGTGTCTGTCTACAGAAACAGTTGAATTAGGCTTAAAAGGGAACTTCGAAATACCTCTGTGTACAGTGTTTTTTTTATGAACTAATATATTTCTAAATTATTCCAAAAAGTTTGGCAACTAAGAAAACAATGCTTATTAACTATGGTATAATAGGTACAAGATTTTTTGAGGTCTAGACCTCCTAGGTTTGCGATCTTAAAGTAATATTATGATCTGGATATCAAACTGGGAAAGTCCTGTATCTAAAAGGCCGGAAGGAACGTTATAGCTGTTGCCAGACAAGTTTATAACAAGATTTTACTTTGGTAAATAGAATTTAACATATTCGTCATAATAGCATGGCATTGTATTACGTGGAGCCGAACGCAATAGCTTAACGCGTACATCCTATTATTACGAGTCGTACCTAGGTAGTTAGTCGTTAATTGGTTTTAGCAGTTAACGCCTTATCGATATTTTCTTTTTATGTACCTTCCTCGCCGGTTTTACCCGCTGTTTATCCCGTTCAATTCATTGAAATAAATGTAATTTAAAACCTTGATGGTGTCTAGATTAACCTGAATTAGGACTTGAGCTATTGATAAAATGGGGAATTTTCAAACTACAAGAATGTCTTATCTAGATGTCGCTAGTAGGTGCCCTGGTTGACTTCTGTCAGTTAAGTTTTTCATTATTTGGGGAAGTTATTAGAACTTCGGACACTTTTGTAACATGTAAACAAACAACAAAAAATTAAATGTCACCTTCAATACTGACTGCTTGAAGTTAGTAATTTCGTTGACATTTATCATTCCTAATACAGCTTGCGCCATCTGTGATAAGTAAGAGAAACAAGGACCCTGAAAATTCCCCATTAGCAAAATATTTGGTTGTATTGCTATTATAGTGAATATTAGCAGCAAGTAAGAACGATAGAAAAAGACGAAGATATCAAGCATTCGTTGACCAGACGCAACTGTAGGTACAAAAACCTAGATTTCTTATAAAAGTTTTTTTTTGAAATTGCAACATAGTGAACGAATATGTAAAACAAACTGCCACAGAAGCCTTCATTATACATGTAATCTAAATAGCTTATGCATGCTATTATAGTTCAATGTAGGCAAATGAGAAGAGAAAGTAGGGTAGACCGATAGAGGCTTTGATGCATTTCATAAAACTTCATTCAATTCTATGAA
>SJJU01003973.1:0-33641 GCA_012932125.1 Conopomorpha cramerella
AAAATAATTCAGCTTTTTCGAAAAGTTTTACCTTGAGATTCGAGTTCCTTTAACTGGCTTACTTGAATTAATTCAGTGGAATGTGAACAATGAAATATTAAGAAAGATTTTCTACAAACTTCTTACATCGATTAAGAAATGTATAGTTTTGTCTTCAATATCATCAGCTACACGACACGACGACATCTACTGTTGGACAAGGGCCTCCCTCAATGATTTCCAAGATAATCTGGGAGGAAATGTCAATAATCGCCACGCTTGGCAGACGGGTTGGCGATCGCAGGTTCGCAAGGTTGTTTAAATCACAGAGAGCGCTGCTGGCCGTCCTCTGGAGAGTTCCCTCGGTCGCCTCTTACGACCCCCATGACGGAAAAAGTTGGCCTGGGGTGGTGACATATGTATTCTATTCGCCGTCTCCACACGGTTTTAGTTTTGTACGCAGCCTAAAGTATTAACTCTAAAATAATATGCACTGTGTAATGTCTGTGTTGATGTTCTGTCCTATCATTTGGCATTTCCTTGATGTCAGCAAATGACAACATATTAGTAAAAGCACTATTCTAGTTTAATGGTTACTTACCGACCATTAACTTAGTCCAACATTTTCCATTGCTCCAGGCAAAATAAATAAGGAAAATTTTGAAAGTGGATAATTATGATCGACATTCGTGCATGTTTTTGTGACAGATTTTAGCACCGCAGAACATTTCCCTGCGCCACATCTCGACGTTCGTTTACTTTACCTCAATATTTCACCATGATTGATAGCATTCATAACTCATATTGAACCGCAGCCGCGAGCCTATAGGTAGACACTCGACTCGTCCATTCATTCGGAAACCAAACGGGACAAATTCGCCTCACTTTCAATTCCACGGCTGTACGTCCGATGCTCATCAAAGTTGCATAGAGAGGTTGACACATCGCCCGATGAATGGGTGTCCCATTTACAAGGCAGCTACTCTACGATGAAAAAATATGTAGGTAATTTTACGGCCCGTCTCTTTCTGATTCATGGTCGCTAGTGATGTGGAAGCGAGATAAAACTACGTTTCACTGTTCCAAAAGCTAATTTCAAGAGTGACACCCTCAAACAGTGAGTCCAAGCGATGAAAACTCTACGATTTGAGAGCACCCTTTCGCTGCGTCCTTGTCCAGATTTTAATTGTAAATTCGGCGCTCTTTGTCTACGAAAATTGTACAAAGAACGACGTCAAACAGGAACTATATAATAGAGTTGTGTTTTTTTTGCATTAACCGATTTATGCTAAGACCAGTGTGTTGTTGCGAAAAACAATCACTCTACAAAAGTATGCTTGAACGGCTTTAGTCAAGAAGTACCTACACATAAGCGGAGATATTATTTTTACGGTTCTGAGAGGAAAGGTACTCTGTATAGGTTATTCTATACAGAGTTGGCGTGAGTTTATGTATATAATTGCTATACAAGCTATAACTTACTGTACAATTATACGAAATTAGCCGCAGTTTATTCCGTCCCGTGAGAATTTCAGGATTGATCATAATGGTATGTGCTATTGCGATGTATCAGTGTACATTTTCAATGAATCTGTTCAGTGATTCACGCGTGCAAGAGCAACAACAGTATCAGTAGGATAGGATACATAGTTTTCTTAAATGTAACAATACTTCAGTATATTTATTTATACCTACTTATTGTAACAAAAAAAAAAGTTAACAGACTGTCCAACGAACGTATTACGATTAAACTAGAGAATTATACAAATTTTATTATGAGAATCGACCCCCTTATCTCTGTTGCTTCCCACGTACATTTTTAAACAGAAAATGTTGACCCCGTACTAATTACGAAACTTAACGCCCGGAATTCATTTTAAATTCAATCTCTCTCTCTGTTTTAGTTCAAATTTCAATATTTTAACGGTATACGGAATGAATTCGTAGTACGGGGTTGTTCCCATCGGCGGAGCATGTCCTTTCAAGCGTAGTACATTCAGAATGCTCAAGAAACCGTTATTTATTGGCAATATGTATAATGGCGGCGCTACGAGATTCCACTACCTACTATGCTTCATTCATGCACGTGTTATTTTTCTTTCAATAAAACAGATGCTACGCTAATAGACGCCATGTTAAATTATATACAGGATGGGGCGTGTAACACGAGCAAAAAATGTAATGTACATGTTTTCGTGCGCTTTAAGTCTGATGTGGTCCGGATACTTCCATGTACATTGTTTCGGAAGAAATTGAGTTTAATACCAATAGTTAATGTAGTTAACATTGCGGTGTTATCGCACTAAATGTCATTGTAGACGGTTTTGGAAAGAAGGGAACGTAGTTTAAGATGTATGTGAGACCAACAGCATTAATTCAAGACTTAAAGAAGAAGTAGACTTATGCCTATATAATAGGTGTATTTTTTATTACCATGGAATGCCCATGCTTTAGACCTTCTGCCTCTTGTCAAGAGTAGCAGCTTCGATTTTCTTATCTTTTTGTAGTTCTATTATTTTGTCCCATCAATGACAACACGAGGGAGTTCCTCATAGCCCAATTACTGGGGCTACTTGGGTTAAGTACGTACACTACTTGCCTTTAATCAAAATGGGGTGTGCTAAGCAAAAGCCCACGATTCACCAAGCGTATTAAATCGAACCACCTATAGGTGTGAGCCTATCGTCGTTGCAACGTTCACATACCTTGTGGAATACGATATTTATCACGATATTATCCTTCACCGAATGAGTGTTGTGTTATGTACATAGGCTCTGGAAAAGAGTCCAATATTTACACGTTCACCACATCAGGTAAAAAAAAATTGGTACACCGAAAAAGCAGGGCACGATTTTCATGTCACTACTAAAGTGGAATCATTTTGAACTGTGGCTATTTCGTCCTGATTAGATCACGTGGCGGCCATATTATTTGCTCTTTAACAGCTTATTTCGATCTTGCAAACATCATGGCTGCATTACAAGCAATCTGTGAATGTGCCTAATGTATTAAATCCAAGATCAAATCCTAAGACCAGTTTCTGAACTCTTTTGACAGTTTGACGTGACTGATGAAAATAAAAATAAATATCTATGAGAGATGACGGCCATATGAAAAAAATGTTAAATTAAACTCTATGACAGTAAATTATGTAAACAAATAAAACAGTTCAACACCTATTGTTTGGTTACAAAATTATTAAATCCCTCTTACGGAGCACGCACCGTCAGATCACACAAAAATGAATATCTCGTGAGCTGATGTGTAATCAACGGACAAAGAAGACCTGGTCAATTTGATCAGCAGCTTACTCATTCACCTGGACGACATAATGTTTACCCAACATCAAAACACAAGGAAGAGTTTTGTAGCTCTTCCTGATTTCAGCATACTCGGCAGTCACATATTATACCCAATATGAGTATTCCAGATAAACTTAAACCTTATATGAAAAATATTAAAATTGCCTTTATTGTTACATGCACTACTGTTATCACAGCCTGTCAGATCCGATACACTTACAAATCAATAGGAAATATTATTCGCTCTAATGTTCTGGACCGCGAAAAGAAGTCGAATCCCGAATACATATACATAGATGATCCCATGTATAGCATAATTGTTCAGAGTGAAAGTGACAAGCTAAAGAATAAATCTATTCGATTTGACCACATATGGAAAAGCCTGAAGCACACGCTGGACAGTCAACTATTGTGGCAGTGTCGTAATGGGGACCGGGCACAGAGAAATAAAGCACTCAAATGGCTGTCCACCTACCATCATAGCAGGGACTGGGATTGTTTGAAGTTAGCGCAGGCTTTGGACAAAGACACTGCAGTACTTCTTGCAAGAACGCAAGGATCTGACCTAAGGTATTTTCTTCCACCACCAATACATGTTAGAAGGGCTGCGCTGTCCCAAGAACTTATATCCTTCAAGCTGAAGGATATGCTTTTTGCCTTGCAAATGGTTCAACGTCATAGCTGCATCGAACATTTTCTATCAAGATACTTCGCTAACGTACAGGAGCAGGCGGTGGAGTCAGACGATAGTTTAGAATCTAGCAAGCCTCACAACATCAGCGAAAAGGAACTTTGCATACTTTGCCTACAGGCTATGCATCACCACTTGAGTTTATTTTACGAGGATAGCTACGAAGATGACGAGGCAGCTAAAATTTTGATGAAAATGGGTCTAATGCCGATAATAGCGGAGCTATTCCTTAGAAATGATAGCGACAGCGATGTAGCTCTAGCCGTGCTGCCTGTTTTAAAAGTGCTTAGTGTGCATTGTAACTTGCTCAACGAGTTCTTCCAGAACGGACTTGTTCGAGAACTTTCCAGACTCCTGAGATCTCAAGACGTTAGGCTGTCCAGTCCATCTGCAGTTTGTTTAGCTAACTTGTCCGGAGAATACACCTACAGACCTGAGATATACTTGTTGCACCCGCTTTACAGGACTTCTGTACCACCAGTTTGTGACACACTACTAGTGCATGGATTACGAGGAGGGGTGTTCGTTACATGGAGGCAAAGAGATCGAAATTGCATGAAACCCGTTGGATATTTTGATCTCACTATAACTGATTTTGACTGTGAGCCTTGTGTGGACACCAGTCCTCGCTTGGACATATCCGACCAACAGTTCAAAGAAGTATTAGAAGAGCTTATCGAAATAGAGGACGAAACGCTTTTATCAGATCTGGAAGTTGTATTGCAAGATATTCCAATAAGTGTTAAAAGAGAGCCGAAATCCTTTACATACACCGCTGCGGATAAACGTACAGCTCTCATTAAGGAAAACGAAGATAAGTGTCACTATACGTTTTGTTGGCCCAAAGATTGGCTTCCTAGAGATCATGACAATATAAGAATATTGGGTTTGAATTATTGGAGTTCTCTGTCGGATTGGTTAGAACCTTGTCCCTTGCAGGCAGCAGACATTGCATCGAGAGCATCGGATCTGGCACCGAAATTGGTGGCTGCAAAAGTTGGTACCGGTCAGAGGCCTGTGGTGTGGCTCGCTCATTCTATGGGTGGTCTTATAATAGAACAGATGTTAGTCGGACTCAGTCAGAGCGATGACGTTACAGATAATAAGATGTGCGAGAACACAAAAGCATTAATTTTCTACAGCACTCCACACAAAGGGAGCGCTATGGCGACTATGCCAAGCGCTGCAGCTGCCGTACTGTGGCCATCCGACGACGTACGGCAGCTGCAGGAAAATTCTCCAGAACTACTGACGCTGCACGAAGCATTTCTACGTGTACTCGATCGCTACAAATGGGACGTAGTGAGCTTTGCGGAAACAAAACCGACACCCATAACAGCATTTCATGTACCTGTTCATTTTGTGAATCCAAATTCTGCCGATCTTGGGAGAGGTGTTTTCTTTGAAATGTCCTTAAATCATCTGACGATTTGCAAGCCAGCGACGAGACAGTCAATTCTATATACCACGGTCATCGATGTATTAAACGAGGTGACTGGTAAAAACGCAGTCGCATCTAAACAGTCAAATACTTAATCCACTCTGCAGTGGATAGTATTTGGCAATTTATCACCAAGAAAGGGCAACAAATCTTCGAAATTATAGACGGTACTCAAAGGACCGATAAAATGAAACAGCTCAAAAAGTGTTTCATCAACGTTTTCTCAGGATCTATGGATTGAATTAATGTCACGTTTCCTTAGTAAAACTGTTTCACTTAACACCCAGTTGCATTTTTATTGTATACTTGCTGACCCTGCTAACAGTGGGCTGTGCTGTACTATAGTATAAAGAGCTATTATGTGCATGTATATAAAAAAAAATAAGATAGAGCGGGCTATTTGTTGGAGCCGTATCGCGGCTGTGACTTCTGCAGGGGCGTAGATTCTGATGCAGATTTATTTCTATCCTGTCCAGTTCCTGTGAGAACATTCAGAATTCCTTTGTACCTTTAAAATACTCATAAGGTACCGAGAAAATTTCAAACCTCTGACTTAGCGGTTTTGATTTTTTATATCATTTTCCTCGATAATTACAATTCCTTTTTCGAGAATTCCTTAATTTATATAATGTTATATGCGTCACTTTATATTTCTTCCTTTTCCTTGAGTCCAGGCGTAGGCAGAAACAATCTTCACCGATATGTCACCATAAACGGGAAACGAAACCGCTTCGTTTATTCTCATACATATTTTCATTCATACGTTCTCCATAACTCTTCTAAATTCTGTGATTCTCGTAGGCACATTTCATTTTAACGAGGCAAGTAAATAAGCCAACTTCAAGTTGCACACAATCTTATAAAATTCTAAGGAAAGGATCGGATAAACGGTATATTCCTGTTTAAAAAAAGTTAAACAAGTACGGTACCAGCTATGCTTTTATAAAGACCCAAACAGGTTGAAAATCCTTAAGCAAGCAAAGGAAAGGAAATTTCTGTACACTTTCCGTCCTCATATAATCAAAGGCTAGAAAAAATACAGAGGGGCTTTGAAATTTTCTAGAAGAAAAATGCAAGTATGAAAAAGTTGGAGACGGCGGCGGCGGCATGCTGCAAAACAAATACAAAAAGCTGTTCTGAAGTATCACAACCAATAGTTGTTGAAGAAAATAGCGACCTACAGTTTAGATTTCCGCTATGAAATAAGTAGTGCCTACTTATGACACTTTTAGTCTGAGAGGGTTGGCGTTAAAGGTGTAGTAAAGATATCGGTGATAGATGGGTAGTATTTACCAAATACCATTCTTATATGGTTACAACTTAGGTCATCTTTTATAATTCCCATATAGAGTCAAGAAATGTGTCATTCTTATCTCTGACCCAGAAAAATCTTGGAGACAAATTGATCTTTAATAGGAGGGATAAAAGGAATAACACATAAAGAATTACAGGGAAGAAAACATTATTCCGGTATGATGCTTTTGACGCCTAAGACCAGGTCTATACAGTTATAGATCTATATGTAAACAATTACATGGTAAAGCACCATCTAAAAAACAAGTTTCTTTCTATCACAGACTGAAGTGATAGAAAGAAACTTGGCTTCTTGAGCTTGGTTGAGCTGATGTACATCTAGGGCCTCCAAAATTCTTATACGAAACCACGAGTGATATACAGGCACGTGACTTCGAAGGAGCGAAGCTGCTCAGAGTAGTGCTAAACCATAATACGCATTTTGGGCACGCTGGTTGCCAGGTCGCGGAAACTTCCTAGAATATTCCGAATGAAAGACATGGTTTGTAACACGTTTTTACACTTACAAAAATCCCGGTAGTAGATTTTAACAAGTTCTCGAAACACCTAAAGGTCTCTTACTATATTAGCCGGGTTCGTCGACTGTTGCCGGAAAAACATATCACGTTTATTACTAGGTCTAGTTATAATTCTTTCACCTTTACGTTCATAAACACAAAAAAACACTAACAAAAAAAATGCGACATATCACCTTCGTCCACTCACGTCTTCAATTACCTACGAACTAATTATTACTATAAAATAGGTCCCAGAAGTCATATCGGAAGATGCTACCAATAGTGTTGTTTTCCTTTGAGTCCGCTGTCCTAGTGACCAGTTTAAGGTGGTACCTAGTTCAATGAAACTTGTATGGATGCTAAGAGGCCTTATTGTATACGTTGATGAACCGTTTGTATGAGTGGAGTGGACATACTATTTCATTAACGGCTTTGAGAACGAGACTGTTGACCATAGTAAAGTAGAATACAGTGTGTGAGTTTATTCCTTTTTAAGATTATTGGAGGTTCGGCGAACGCCGTTTTTATTCATATATTGTTAATTTTATTCGTGTACGATTGTAATGTAATACTCTGTAAAAAATACCTACTTAACAGCTGTATTTCTCTTGAAATACGCCAAAATGGAGTGATAAGTAGTTTTGGGTGATAACCATCCACACATAAAAATAAGAGTGATGTTGGAGATGAAGTCTCAAAAAAAATCTGAATTCCAACTTCCATTATTTACGTAGTCGTCTAAGAACCTGGTATTTACTCTAAGGACGATAGTCATAGTCATATCAATATCATTAGAAATTAATATCATTTTTACTTGTGATGATACAAGAACTCTAGATTATTGATGTTTTACTGACATAGGAAGTATCAACAAAACTCATAGACTGATGAGCGCACCTGTCACTGTATGTACTTGTACAGATGTCGGTAGGGGTATAAAATAAAAACACAATTTACATAAGATAAAACGGGTGGTTCGGATTTTAGATTTAGAAAGGATAATGGAAATTTATGCAGCGAACGTAAATGGGGACGTGTAACAGGAAGGGTAGGCCACGCCGAACTACCATCAAATCAAAATGTAATA
Organism: Conopomorpha cramerella; assembly: GCA_012932125.1. Classification (NCBI taxonomy): domain Eukaryota; kingdom Metazoa; phylum Arthropoda; class Insecta; order Lepidoptera; family Gracillariidae; genus Conopomorpha; species Conopomorpha cramerella. The sequence continues at coordinate 8,312 of SJJU01003973.1, forward strand.
CAGTGTTTTGTATGATAAAGTGAGTGACTGAAAAATTGAGGAGAAAGGTTTATCGCGATCGTAGCACATTCGTATTGATTGTCCTTTTTTCTTTTTGTTGATCTCGCGTCCAGACTGTTTCAGACTTCTACTGACTAGCTGACTAGTACAGGGTAAGTCCTGGACACCCATAGGACATAATTCAGGTCCCACTCAGGTTCTTCTCGAGATGGACGATGATTCGATCACCCCAGCAGCCTCTACTTTCACGAGGGTCCATGTTCTGCCCTTCATCGTGGAACCGTTTAGGCAAATGCCAGGGCCACTCCGATAGTTACAGCCCTAATGGCCTCTTTTAGGGCGCGTCGTACGCCAGGCAGAGGATACCATAGTCCAATTCTTATAAGGCCCCGAAACTACAGGGCGAGTATCGATTATCCCTTTCTAATTCTCTGGTGATGAGTTCCTTATACTGATTGCATAGTTTAAATCGCTGATGTCGCGTTAAAAGTAATAAGTAAGTAAGTAAGACTTTTTGACTTCTGGTTTTGTGAAGAGATATTTTCGTTGTGAGCGCTATCAGCGAATTTAAATGTGTGGATGTGGGTTTGTATGTTGTTTGATAGTTATTTTTGAAAAAGACTTCTGAAAAGATCATGATTGAACTTGGTTGGAGATTAGAAGAGCTGGAATAGGGACAAAGCACACATTTTTCCCAAAAATCGCACAGAAGGAAGTGTGTTTGATGATCAAATAGGCTTCGAAACTACGGCTCCGATTAAAAAAAGTGTTTAAGCTTTCCTGCGAAAGTTTTCCCGCGTTATATAGGCTACTAGTGGACGCCCCGCGATTTCGTTCGCGTAGTTTAGTAGTATCTGCATCACAAATTTCAAGCGTCTATCTTGAGTGGTTTAGATTTTTCATACAAAAGTATTTTCCCGTTAATTGCCGTTCCCGTGGGAATTTCTGTAATTTCTTTCTAAGTGCACCCCTACGGTAGCTAAGCTATGCCCGTTCCAAATTTCAAGTGCCTACGTTTAGCCGTTTGGGCTGTGTGTTGAAATGTCAGTCAGTCAGTCAGCTTTTCCTTCTATATATTTAAATATGTATTTTATACTGAAAATTCTAAGAGGAAGGCAAGAAACTTCAGAAATATCGCGTGGTATAGCCAGATTCCTATAAAACAGAGTTCTTGTTAACGGTCTGTACTGATAATTTGTCATAAATTCAAGCTTCAAGTTAAAGTGAAGCGGGGGACCTACCTCAGCGGAAGGTAAGTAATTAGTCTGGCACTAAAATAGAACCTGTTTGATATCTTCGGAAGCTTGCAGCTTCACCACCCTTAAAAGTACTCAGTACTGGTTTCAGAAATTCGTGTAACAGCAACTAGCAAATAAAGTCCAAAATACTTTGAAACTTATGTCACAGTCAGAGAGGTAAGAATAAAATAAGGTTCATATTCATATTCGTTTATTGCTCTTATGTTGTAGGTCTGTCATACAGATGTTATGTACAGTAAGATAAGGGTATCAAACATGAACCCTGTTAGGGTATTGCAATTGACAATTACTTATATCTAAAGTGGAGTGTTTATAACAAGAATATAATAATTTAAATACTCTCATATATATTATATCTATTTATACTTTAGCAGACAACATTCTTAAATTGTTCGACCTTTGATCTATACCAGATTATGGTATTACTTTCATGAATCTGTGTTTCTTGCACAATATAATCTGGGCACCTTTAAGTCATGATTAGAGTGGTTCATATTATAAAGCGGTAAAGGTAAAAAACAGGGATTTACGGAGTACGAATGAGCTTATTGCTTATATGTCGATAGGGAGACCACTTGTCACAAATATTGGTCCACATAACTCTGAGTGAGTTATTGGACATGTAAACTTTTTTTTTTCAAAATCCATTCACAGTCCATTCGCTTTCATTATTTTTAGTTGTAACACCAAATTTCCTATACATTTTGAGTTTAATAGATAAACCAATTTATTCCTATTAACTCGACAGTTCAGATTCACCCCATTTTACGGTACTTATACGGGATGATTAGTCAATATCTCAGGATGCCGAAGACGATTACTTAACACGCCTTACAGAAAAGAAAAAATACCTCTTCCAACACAATGCGCGATCAGCTGATTGACTTTGTATGAAACATTTTTTCTCACAATTATTGACGTCTTTGGTACGTCTCAATACATCCACCAAAAGCCAATCAGTAGGGTGAGTATCAAGCATATCTTCGGCTTTAAGAGTATTTCCTTATTACCCCGTATACAATGAAAACAAAAAACTGCCCACTGCTATACCCCTCTGTGGCCTGGTCATCGTCCACTCGCCCCAGCACCCTGGGAGTCGTGATTAGGGTCGCCTTATGGGGTTAGGCCGTACTTGATTGATATTGGATTGGAAATATGTTTTAGGTTAGGGCTTTATTGTCGGTTTCCGACAACGCCGCATCGACTGTATACAATTACCATTATATGTTGAACCCGCTTTAATAGAACTTGTCAGTCAAAAAAGGTTGCGGTTTCGGTTCTCTTTGTAACGCTTTAAGTGTCTGTGTTCGACCATGACTAGGCTTTTTAGATTGCGACGGCTTTTTGTTGAGTTGTGGAGTTGCGGTGTGATATGTAGGAAAAGGGGATATTAACGGAGTTTTGTGTTTATAAGTATGTATACTATACTTTATTATAGATGGTATTGTTGTGATCGTTAGTTACAGCAAAAATATAAAAAAGTAAGGTATACGTTAAACATATAGGGTAAATTGTATATATACGTAGATAAACTACAAGTTCGATCAGCCGTTTGTTCTTTTTTATGGAGGGGTCCATTTGTTTTTCGTCCTGGGTCATAGACATCTGCTGCAATGGATAGGGTCAGACACTGAGCACGCGTGATCCCAGAGCGCGGTAGGCAGAGACACTTGCTAAGCAAAAGCCCACAGTTCACCAAGCGTATTTGACCCAACGTGGCAGGGGGTGAGCCCATCGCCGCTGTAGAGTTCACACACCGTGTGGTGTGCAAAGATTAGACTTCGTACTAAAGGGGTATTTCCGATTAAACCTGTATATACAGTACATTTGCAATTCGAATTAGTTAGATTTGGCTAACTTCGTACCGTCGCTCGTCGGAGCTATCAAAACTTATGTTTGTCCCCAGAGGCGTAGGCAGAGACCATCAACTGCTTTGTTGTTATGTTATCTTAGCAGATGTCGCCGAAGACAGAGATTACAATCATTGTAAGTAAATGTTAGGTGGAAAACAGTTTTGCTAAAAAAAATTGTAATGAATTTCCATGTGGGTTTCAAATTAAACAAAAAAACCAATCAGAACCATCAAGAGTTTTGAGGTAACAAACACAAAAAAAACAATAATTCGACGGTATTTTTTGTCCTTGCTGCTTCTTCTTTTTTGAAGTCGGTTAAATTAAAATGTATTTTTCTGTCAATGACGGATCGGATGTTGGTCAAATGCCAACTTGCAGTGTGTCTAGTGCGTAACATTACAGTATAAGTACATAAAACACAGAATCATGAGCAAACTTAATTTGTGTGTTCATACTAAATTCGAATCCCGCGAGTCAAGGCACTGTATGCGACTAAATTACTGTAAATTAGTATTGATGCAAGGTCTATTCCAGTTGTCCAACGAAAAAGCACACAGTCATGAGATTAAAAAATATTGTATCGTATCTATAGTAATCGAGGAAGCAATTTTTTTTCTCGCGGATTTCCTCATGGATTCATTTCCGCCGCCACATCGACTTTTGTAATTTTACCAGGGTACCTCAGGGTCCTGTTCTCTCTGCAACGCACTTCCTGCTGCATATAAACAATCTGCTGAAACCTGGTATTTATGGGTATGCAGACGACAGCACTGTTGTGGAGAGTTACACTTCTGACGCGCGAGCAAGCGGATCACAAATCCAGGCATACCAGGCAAACCATTGTACGTTGTGCAATCAAAGATTTTTAACCCTTAAGCAGACAAGTTTAGGCTTATTTCCGATGAATTTTGGATTCTATTGACGTTTGTTATTCTAATTACCGACTCCATTACATACACCCAAGTGATGTTTATCATACAATCTAGCTTTTAAGTATAATGTGAAATGTTGAAATAGGTATGTACGTGTCATGCAGTGTTACATACCTTATGTGATTATTCTGTGATAACTTCTCTGAAATCTTTAGATAATTCCAGTGAAGATATTCAATAAGGTTCAAAGTATGTGCTGGTCAAGTGGGAATATTACTAGCCTATGTTTGATTAAGGGCTAAAAAGTGAAGTTAATACTTACTGGTTAAAATTCCACAGATGCCGTCTCATAGGCAGAGAGGAGGGACAATCCGAATAATTATGTTCCTTATCGACCGTGTAACTACAATACACTCTGTTCTATATTTTTCATCAAAATACTTCTGTCAAACAGATGAAGTCGGGAATGGGCGTGGCCAAACCGATGATTGGCTCATTTGTTATTTAGTCTAGGCTGTCATTCACTTCCGTTACTTCCGCGCTAGTTTTTGAGCGACAACGAGCAGCGTTATACTAGAACTAGGATATGTACTGCCAAAGCAGTTTGTTACAACTGTTAACAGTTATACGGTGTCTAGTGATTCTTGCAATGCAATAGAAAAACACTGTTATTAATGCATATTTGGTAAAACAACGTTTACCGCATCATCTAGTAAAACACAATTCAAAGTTTCATCAAATTCCTGAAATTGTGTGGAAAAAGGAAAAGTATTTGTTTATTTTTTACTTTACAAATATGTACATTCAATATAAATAACATTATGGCAGAACAAATGAATATCTCAGTGCCGTGTAGTCGACCGCAAGCCACCTCATCCAAACGTCTGTTTCCGGGCGATAACTGAACTCCTACCATGGGCTTTTGTATATTCGACGCAATTTTACCTTCGTAATTTATTAATATATAGTATAAAACAAAGTCGGTTTCCTCTGTCTGTCCCTATGTATACATAGACCTTAAAACTACGCAACAGATTTTGGTGCGTTTTTTTTTAGTAGATCGAGTGATTCTTGAGGAACACTTGAGGTGTAAACGACATGTATAACACATGCATATAATGGCAGATAAAGACCGTTAATAATGTGTCTTCAGCTAAAAACGGTATCGACTCTACACATACACACATCAAAAGTGTCTAGGGATCAAGTACATGTTAGAATATTGCAATCAAGCATATTACAAAAACTGAATTCATTCATAATTTATTCAAAATGTGGTGATAAGTCATTGATACAGGCATGGGGAATTAGGTAAGAGATCAATCCAGAAGATTACATTTGATTTAAATAAATTAGATTGTTTTTAGAGCTAAAAATGTTCTTGATCCCTAGACACTGTTGATGATTTGTGTAGTACGTAATATAATTTAATTTCATATTTCATTTATTATCTGGTCAATCTCAGACCCGCATTTCTGAAACTCTCCTCCGGCTTTCAAAAAACTTGACTCTACTCAAGTAAAGTTTGTCTCGCTCTTGTAGTATTTGTGTAAAAGAGATAAACTATACTATGCTCAACTATGCGAAACCTGAGTACTGATTATTGTTTCAGAACACGAGCCTTAGAGCTGTATTATTCAAGGGTCGTAATATGCGACCTAATTTCGTTGAAAATAGACTTTACAGAGTGACTCAATTAGACAGTGAATCGTGTAGAGGTAAGTCGTGTGAAACTGGGTTTGAAAGTTGAGTAGATTTTACCACTACGTACCCGTACTACGTTTAATGGGGAATTTTCAGTGCCCTTGTTTCTCTTAGTCATGACAGATGGCGCTAGCTGTAGTTCAAGCAGTCAGTATTGAAGGTGACAGTTAATTTATTTATCGTTTGTTTACATGTTACAAAAGTCGTTCGTCGGCAAGTTTGAATAACTTGCCTAATTATTAAAAAAAAACTGTTCTAAAATACAACTGACAGAAGTCCTGGACGCCTACTAGCGACAACTGGATAAGAAATTTTTGGACTTTGGAAATTCCTCATTCTATTTATATTTGGGAAATTATGAGATAATATAATTTTAATTCAGTTTCGACCTCGGGTTCTTTATCGGTTGGATCATAAGTTAGAAGCAGCGTTGTTATGTTATTAAGGCCAGGAAAACAAAACAATTAAAGTATGCTGGGGCCATCTATTCTGTATTTGAATCAGTGAATAATGGGAGGTTTTCTGACAGGTGGCTTATTACAGTTTTAAGAAATGTCAATAAATGACACTACCTAGGCAGGGTTGTCATTTCATATTTTTATTTTTTGTTGACCTTCTAAAATTAGTCTCCTTGAGATCATGTCTGATTAGCGCCATCTGTGAGATGTTTTGGAACTACTTTTGACATATTTGAAGCTATCAGAAAACCTCACATTTATTGGCTAATGTGTTTTGAATAAGTTAGTGTTCGAAAAATAAGCTAACTCTTTATTTTCCACAAAATAAAAAAAGAAACGGAAACGAAGGTCCTGAAAATTTTCCATTTCCATTTCAAGTTCGTAGTAAAGGGCGCTTCGCTTTGCTTTTAGCAAAAGCAAATATAAGTCGGTAATATTTATAGGTATGTACCTACGTAATATTTTCGTTTGGCGAGCTCGTGAAATTCAACAAACCTTTTCACTATATTATTAAACTATTTGTGTGATTGGTTTCGTTTTTTTTTGCTTCGTTTGTATTATTATTTTAAAAGTAGTAATGTGCCTAAAATACCTCGCTTTTGGGTTAAAAGGTGTTACGAAGTCAACATTTTATTAATACGATTGCGACTATACTTTAATTTGTTCGGGTACCTAAGGCTAGATCCGTGAATCAAAAGGTGCTTTTACAGATCTTGTATAAATTATATTATGGTAAAGTAAAACATCATGTGGAAATCTACATGCCAGAAAGGTGTGTGAATGTTACAAAAGTGATAATTTTTTTGGACATTTACAACACAAAGATCGCAGGAAAAACTAGGATCGCAGAAGACCACGACAAAAAAAAAGATTCTTATTCTTATTTCAACAAAGTTGTTCATCTGAGAATAGTTTTTGGCAATATAATTAACTATACTTTACACACTATTGTAAAGATGTACATATATCAACTGCCAATAATTAAATGCTCCTGTAAAACACTTGAGACCACAGACGAGGCCAAGCGCACTTTCAAGTACCACACCTGACCCGACTGAATCCATTAAACAAATTACTTGCCATCCTTGGAAACCTAAGGATACCTCATTTGCCAACAAATTAATAATCATTAAAAGCAGTACATAAAGTATATACCGTACCTTTTTACATGCTTGACAGTATCAATATATAAATATAATTATACAGTTCACGCCTTTAAATCTCACAGTGCCCACGGTTCACCAAGCGTATATAACCCAACGTGACGGAGTGAGCCCATTCGCCGTTTCATTACAATGTTGTCCTTCACCGTACAAGCGTTACGTTGCGTACATAGGCTCCGAAAAAGATTCACATTGGTACACGTCCAGTAGCCGGACTCGCACCCGACCCTCCCGGTTACAAGTCAAGTATCCGACCAACTGGACCACAGAGGCTGAATGTTGACGCTGACGCTCGGTAAACAATAAATAAGTCCTGATTTCGTACACACATACATACTTGCACAAACATCCGTCATCCCCAAAAGGTGGTGGACAGAACCTTAGGATCACAAGGACCCTTCGGCCACATTTAGCACATAATAAGGACTTAAGAATGTCAGTATGGACTCTTAAGTTATAAGTTGCTAGTTCATCGCCTGAATAAACTTATATATATCATAGTCTCATCTAAAGATAAACCAGGAAGAAAGGCAAATGATACATTCTATTTACATAAGAGATCAGCATGGGATACCTGATGTTCTAAACTTAATAATCTAAAGCATGATTATTGCAATCCAGCTTTAGTATTAGCAGACTTGGTCTCCAGGTAGATAGGTTGAATTAATTGTTTGTGTAGTTCTGTCTACGGTGGGGAAGCTCGCGTAATTGAGTTTATGTCATGGCGTTGATAAGCGCCCTTTTTTACCGTCCGCTCTACCCCGGCGATTAACTCCACTCTGTGGACTGTTTACGACAACACATCGTGATGGTTATGAACAAGTTCACTACCACAAAAGCCCTTTTACATACATAAACGAAAGCTTCTAAGATGGGTAAGGATAAACCATGAACCTTAATGGTCATGGATTCGCCTTTTTTAGGCGAGACCTGCACCTGTCTCTTGTTAATGCACACATAATGACACCATATCTATCAGACAGTGGTGTGCATACCATATAGGTAAAACTGTTATACTACTAACACTGTTATACTATTGGTAAAACTGTCACTGCCTACCTTAGTATTTTGACTTATTGCTAGATCTTGTTTTGTTGTACTCACGACATATCCTGTATATGTATCCATATAACGAAGATCCTGTGTTTTGTGGGTGAGTAGATAGATAGGTTATACCTATATTTTGTAAAGTGTCAATCCTTGGGGATTACTGCCTACCTTGTCGTAAAAGCCGATGCACGCCACTGCTATCAGAATAATGTATTGCATTATGAACAACAATTCAGGCGTAATAGGCAGTTTGAATAAATATTCCTTAATGAAAAGTTAAAATGACGAATCAGATCCAAATAGTGTAGTAGTTAAAGCATCGTTGCCTGTAGGAATTGTCCTACAGGGCGGGTTCGATCCCATTCCCGTCGCATGCCTTTGAGACGAACTAAGAATAAATATCTTGCTTCTACGTTTGGGTATCTATCTATCTACCAATTTATAATTCTGGTGCCGATTTAAAAAAAAAAAAACACTGAATTAATAATTTAAACAACGAAGAAGATGACGAACGAGAGAACGTAAATGTTAAAATCCAGCCCTTTGAAAGAATTCATTGCCCTGGCGGACCACACCATAGCGTTTTAATAAGATATCGCCAGTTTTTATATACCACATATGCATATAATTGATGCAGTTATGCACTGAATTATGAACTCTATTTGATACATAATAGAGAACTAAAACCTTTTAAGCGTGACGTACACTCCTGAGCAAAATTTATAGAATTCTGAAAATAATAATATTGATTACACTTAATAATTGTTACTGAAAAGTCAAGTAAGACAACTTTTTACTTTATTTTATTGTCTTTAAAAACTGTATTGTGTAAACAAAATTATGTTTGACCCGACATTTTCGGATCGCTAACCCAAGGCGGGTTAGGGAGCTAAGCATGACGATTCTTGTCATATCACCCCAAATGACGGTAATCAGTGGGGGAGACCCTCGTCTAGCAGTGGACGCTTTGTGGCTGATGATGAACTAATTTTTAACATCTACACTTTAGGGACGACTTTCGAACTTACTTATTTTATTTTCACCACAGACGAGAAACAGAAAGCTGTAAAACACTTTTTAAATGCCTCAACCGCTTATCGCCGGCAAGGCTTCTATCTCAGATAACTATCCGTCAGCTAAGGTTCTGCATCCCACTTTATATTCATTGCTATTTTTCACGCAACAGCTGTGACAATTATTACTTTACCGCCCTACATTTCGGTTTTTATTTCGCGTGCAAGCAACAATAGACTTTGTTGAATTATATTAGACATTGTTTTAGGACACGACAATGCCGCGAACGGTTTTTCTTAAGCAGAGATTTAAAGTAATAGGAATTAATACGCGCTGCTTAACAGGGATTACTTGGAAGTGGAAATGAGAATCTGGTTGACAAGTGCTAACTGAGGATAAGACGGGAAACATCAGGCGTAATTTCATTAAAAATTGTATAAACTTCTATTTAATTCGATTCGTAAAGAAAGATAAGACAATTGAAAGCAAAGTAAAAAGCTTACTTTTGTTTTACAGAAAACAAATGAGGGGCTGCTGGAATTTCGCAGAGGAATGTGGTTGGGGTAGTTTTTTTGTCTATTGTTGGGACAGTTATGCTGAATATTATGCTATAGCTGCTAAAAAAGTAGAGTAAGGTATTTTATGGTTTTCTCTATGTATCCAAGTATGGACTGATGATGATCCAAGTCAAGACTACATGAGATAACGGCAAAGGGATATGATGCCACTTATTTTTTAAAGTACGCGGGTTTTAAAGAAAATAATAGGATACACATACATGGTCCTGTTTAAACAAATCTCTTCGGTTTAATTCCACTACACAGAACCCTTGGCTAGTTATCTTCTCTTATTTTACGATAAAAAATAAGACAGAACCCCTAGGGTTGCGAAGCTGGTGCTCAGCAGTTGCGGGCTCTATGTAAGGACCCAGGTTCCTTTCCTTGTCAGAAGAGGCAACTGGAAGTGCATATTATAGGGTCTGTATTTTATATACAGACACCGAGTGGCGATGACTTAGTGGTTCAGGCTGTTCCAGGGACCATAGACAAGAAAGTACGTGTGGTCACCGTGGGGTTTAAGTGAACCCCGAAATTGTACCCTGCAGCTTTTAAATGAGTAATTATAAGTACCAACATCCGCTGTGTTAATCTGATCATATATAAATTAAACGCTAAATGTGTTGTTAAGCGCAAAACTCAAGAACGGCTGGATTAATATCAAGAAATCTTTTTTTGTTGTTCTCATCAATGTCAAGAGAAGTTTCTCACCATAGGAAACAAGAAGAAAATAGTATATTTATTTAATCAACTATTTCAAAATATTAAATACAGATTTTATATTCGAAACTAGCCTGCAGTGGGAAAAATACTTATACGAAACGAGTATTCAAAGTTAACACAGACAAAGTTGCTAGTTAATTTAAAAAAAAGTTCTTAAGTGATGAAATTATTATTACACGATAGTATACGAATAAATGAGTATGCAAGAGTGTACAAGGTTCCAAGAGCGGGTAGTGTAAGCAAATTTGACTTTTCTTCGGGAAATAAAAGCACCTGTGCCGTGTCCACACAGCACAGGTTGCCTAAATAGGGCAACGCTGGCGGCGTCACTTTGTGGGGGAGAATACCAGTTTTTTTTTAAATGCCGGAAATGGAAACCGGAGATTCGCTAACAAAAAAAAAACGTTCAATTTATCTTTTATTTTTGCGTAAAAATAGAGTGGTTTGAAGTGGTGCGACTATCGGAACGATAAAACGCGAAAAATGTAGTGAGTACTACCACAACATTATTCGTTTTCGTTTGCAATCTAGTCACGGACGATGAAGCCTTTTCGGGTCTGAAAATATCTGTTCCGAACGGTAAAACGCTATAGAAATGTATCTTAGTGCACACTTAGGTATAAGTGGAAACATGTTTTATGTGTTTTCTATAGTAAAGGAATGTTGTAGACTAACACTTCTGGTTGATCTCGTGGACGTAAACTCTATGAAATTATTGTTTAGTCAGTCATATTTAAAAGTCGTCCTTTATCCTTGATCATTTCCAGTCTGAGATAAATGTAGGAATAATAGGTATAATACAAATACATTCGTTAATTCAAAGGTTACCCATAATCAAAGAGTTTCAACTGTCAAAAGAGTACAATTTTCTTAATTTATTGAGAATTAGTTACAGAAAAAGAGCTCCGTTCACCGACGGGTGAACCGAGTTCTTTCGACGGATGCCTAAGGAAAATAGGGATTTAGTTTCATATAGTTAGGCTACATTTAGGGACAAGCGGCGCCCATACATTTTAAATTAACGGACCGTCAAGAACGATGGCTAATGTATGGACGCACGACGCGATGCGCAACGCGCCGCATGTCTCTAAACGAGGCCTTAGACGTAGCCACTTCTGTCAAGGCACACCTGGACCTCGGGTCTAACATTCCCACGGTGTGGTTGCACTGTGCAGCAGATTGTCCTTTATTACAACATGACAAGTGATACGGAACGCATGACTGCAAGCGCGCCCTCTGTGATTTTATTCTGTAGATCACAAGAAGCTATTTGTGCGATGTCGTCATTCGACAAGTGCGGACCAAGATTGTGGTAACGAGATATCACAAAAATACCGGTAGAGCTCTTAGAAATATGTTTATTTGTTTGTCGGAACTCTCGTTTCGTGAGTCCGACTCGTCAGTTTTTGATATGTGTTTCTCTATGTGCTCCGTAGTAGTACCAAATTGGAGGAGTTGTAATTTCAATAAATCATACTTTTAATTCAGCAATTGTTATTGTATTGCATTTTTGGAGGCAGACTTTTATCAGAGCAAGATCTTTCGAAGTGCAAACCTTTACGTTTGAGTTGTTTGACCGATTTACTCTGCTGACCGAAGGCAGAGAGTTCCTGACCACTACAGTGTGATGTTTCTATAGGCTGGTCTATGTAAGAGCCTGACTGAACGGCAAACACAAAACAGTCTTATTTTGTTTATAACTTCTAACAGAAACAATTTCAACAGTGATATAGGCCTAGGTTAGGAATGACAACAATGTCGATAAGTAGGTACCTACCTAGGATTGTCTCTTAGAGAGTTCTACACCACCGAAGGTGTCCTTTTGAGTTTCAGTTAATTGAAGGTCAAAATTTCAACAAATCTACCAAATATTATCTGTTGTAACCCTTTCTATTCTGTTGAAAATAACAATATTTTCAAATGTGTATTATAGTATCTTACCTATGTATCTGATAATAACCACACGTTTTCTGTGACTATTCTTAATTGAAAAGAAAATAAATAAACGACACAAACATGCCTACACGACTCCTAAGCGCGCAATGAACAAACATTCCATTTATTCCCTTCCCGGAATAGTAGTAAGTAAACATTACAAAGTAAATAGTGATTCTAAAAGCCTCAACCCACACTTGCAGAATGCTGGGCGGCGTGGGAGGGCGGCACGCGTCGGTGCGGCGGCGGGGCAGCTCGCCGGGCGTGCGGCGCGGCGCGGCGCCGGCGACGGACTCGCCCCCGGCGTCGCCGCTGCCGCCGCGCCGGCGCCGCGCCGCGCTCGCCGCCTCCGACCACAAGACCTGCGCCCTCATACACACCAGGCTCAAGCTTGGTGACATCATGTGAGTACTTTACATGAGTTTTTTTCTACACGTGGACTCGAGCTTTGGCCAATGAATCATTAGTTAAGTACTTCATTCTTCGTGTTTAATAATATTGTATGGGTATAGGCGATGTCAATGTCACAGTCTATCGATAAAGTCGTCGAACGTCAAAGTTTTTTCGAAGTCTGATTACAACGTGAGGATGGACCGTCACATTTCAATGCTGCGTGGAGCATTATACAATAAAAAATTGATCCAATCCTCCTCTACTTCTCATCCTCACAGATTATTTTTCACCTCCAGCACATGATAACACTAATTTCATCACATTAACACCAAAACTGTAGCGAATAATTAATTTTGAAAACGAGAAATAAGGAAGACATTTGTATCTCATCGATTCCCGCGCAAAACTCTATATGCGTTTTTTTAAATGTTAAGTTCTTGTTGAATTTAGCTACGATCATAGATATTTTAGCGTTAAGTCGGAGCGACCCGATCATAAGACATGCACCCTTATACACACCACGTTCAAACTTGGTGACATCATGGTGAGTTGTTGTTCACTTCAGAATTTGATGCCATAACAATACCCACTCAATTAAGGTGGGCATTGTTACATATTTCTTTTAAGCGTTGTTGGACCCTTTTGATCGGAGCGCATAGCGCATAGTCATCAAGATTTTTTAAATCGATAACTCACCACTTCATGTGGTAATTCCTAGCCTCCATTTAAGGTGTCTATTGAGGTTTTTTAAAAGTTGCAGTGTCTTAGGATCCCGCTTACTATCTGTATATCATATTCAGTGACCTACACTGAACACTGACCCCCTTACCAATAAACGCCTTTTTACTTACGCAACTGTTATTACAGGTCTACTTGATCTGGTTATTCCGTATTTGACATACAACTGACAAGTTAAGTTGAGCTTTGTGTATCTTCTAAATAGCAATTCTGACAATATATGTATAGCAAAAGTTAGCATTCAAAAATAATCATCGTCGTCGAAAACATTTTTGTTCGAATATTTCATTTTTCATTCATCATTGTGATGGCAAATCATTGTAATTTTTGTTTTGCTCAGAACCAGATTTTATTGATCGCGAGCTTGGCGACTTTAGTATTCTTTATTTTTACAGTTGGCCAAAATTATGGTCTAATAACCTAAGGTTGAGACTCATATGAATGTCATTAGACATTAAGGTTCATTTTTTACTTGCCATATTATAATAACTCTGCCTTATTGATGTTTTAGTGACACAGGAAGTGTCATCTTAACTGATAGTCCACTTTCTTGGCAAACCGTACAGATGTAATTGACGACTTAATATAATTTACATAAGTATAATACCGTTTACAATGTCACAGTTAATGACAAATTGATGTAATTTACTATAATCATTTCTGATTTGCAACTTGTCGTATAAATTATAATAGTTTAGTACAGTTCGAAAAAACAGCAATATATTGTACATTATATTAACAGTTTAAACCGGGTATTACGGCGCAAGAAACAACCAAATATAAGCATTCAAAATACCTTTGTTGTTACGGAACTTGTAACTGTGTCGAAAGGTAGAGAAAACAATAAAGATGTCAGTACGCGGTTCTTTAAAAAAAGTAGGTAATGCATTGTTATACTTTTTGGACTTTTACGTCATAGACGATGACAATTTCGTATCCTACTATAATGATATTCTAGACGCGAAATTTTGGGTGAATGTTTGATGTCTGTTACTATTTCGCGCAAAAATAATATTCTTACTAATATTATAAATAGAAAAGTGAGTTTGTTTGTTTGTTCCGCTTTCACGCCGTAACTACTGAACCGATTGCTCTGGAATTTTGCAGGGGTAAAGTTAGAAGTCCGGATTAAATAATAGGGTGCTTTTTATCCCGGAAAAATAGGTAAAAAGATATTCCCGAGGGAAAACAAAAATGTTCCTTTATACCGCAAAATAACCGAATTCCACGCAGGCGAAGCCGCGGGCGAAAAGCTAGTACAGAATAAAATTAAACTTTACAGTACCACATGTTACTACCTAACCCAGCAAACGTTGTTTTGCCATTGTACATTATTTACAATGTTTTTCTGTAGTTATATGCATGCATTATACATATAACCCTTCCTCAAGAATAATTCTATCTACTAAACAAAACTGCATAAAAATCACAACTAATGGCAATCGGACTATGCGAGTTTTCTACGTCTCAGAACATCGCGATTAGATAAAACATGAAACGGATAAGACTTTTACCATTCAACGATGCCTAGAGACAAATAAAAACGTAAGGATATCCTTACAAAGACGTTCCACATTCCTTTATCTCTATTACAATTTGTTCCTGTCAATTCTCCGTCTTTCCCGGCACACCCATGTAGATTATCAGACATTTGCTGAACGAATACAGTTTCGAAACGTATATGTATTTCTTAGGTACAGTCGGCAAAGAATCTTCTCTACCGCCCTAAGGAATTCACTTTTACTTGTCACAATGGGGAATTTTCAGGACTCTTGTCTTTTACGTTCTCTTAGTTTCTCCTAGTTATGATATGATATGAGCGCCATCGCTAAGATCGATTAATGTCAACGAAATGGCCGACGACAATCAGTCAAGTTTCTTTTATAATTATTTGTTTACGTATTACAAACACTTCTTTTCTATGGCCGAAATGAAATGACGTCATAAAATATAATGATAGAAGTCACCCTGGATACCAGCAACGGACATCTAGATAAGAAATGTTTACAACTTACTACTAGCCTACTGGACCCCACTGCAGGGCAAAGGCCTCTCTTCCCTTTCTCCACCCTTCCCGGTTATGCGCTGATGTCCACCAATTTTGTTCTGGCGGACGATCTCGTCGCACCATATCTTCCATGGGCGGCCCCGTTGTCTCTTGTCCTTCGTTGGGAGTCAGGTCGTCTTTTTTGCCCAAAGATCCGGTGAAATACGCGCAACTTTCTTAGTCTGAACGGCGAGCGGCTAGCGGATGAGGCGTAGGACACATACACACATATTGTTATTCCGATATTTATGTAGGTATATTATAGTAAACTTTCATTAACCCTTAATCAAACAAAGGTTATTATATTGCCACTTGACCAACATATACTTTGAAACTTATTGAATGTATTCACTGGAATTATCTAAAGATTTTAGAGATGATATCACATAAGGGACACTTGCCTATTTAAACAGTAAACAATAAATTCACCAAATCTAGCTTTACAATTAAAAGCTAGATTTTATAATAAACTTCACCCGGGTTTATGTGATGGAGTCGTTAATTAGAATAACAAACGTCAATAGAGTCCAAAATCCATCAGAAAAACACCTAACCTTGTCTGTCTAAGGGTTAAAAGCCGTTAAGTATTTTTTGCATGCAAGAGTAACAAACGTCCTTCCTCATCAAAGCTTTTAGTTTGTTTTGATGGGGATCCGTACTTTCGCTTTTGTCCTATTTGTAGTAGTAATAAAACTATACGAATACTGCCTACCTACTTAGCGAGCATTAAAACTCCGAATCAATAATTCAATATGAGAAATACACGACTGTTTGTTCCTAGAATTACTTTAACCCAAGTTTATTATTCGAACGATAAGCAAGTATTTAAACGATAACGAATTGTACTTCCGTTTCACAGTCACGACTTCCGTAATAAAGTTTTCTCTACTATCAACACGTTCAACTTTAGCCCCCTTACGCGAGTGATAGAGAAGAAGCTACACAAACTTAGTGGTGTCCTTGTCTAAACTTTTTCTTGAACTTTTCTTAACACATTCGTGGACACTCACCCAAAGACAGAGAAGTGTTATTGTAATCACGTCAACGAGCGAGTCGTGTCCACTAAAGGGTTAACAAATGTTGTAGAACTATACCTACAGATCGGTTGACTTGAAATAAATTGTCTAAACCCGATAAGAGAGCCTCAGCTTTGTCGACACAAAAAAGAAAATGAGATTATTTTAAGTTATTTTTAAGCAGGAATAAAACCTATATAATCTTTAAGGAATAAAATATATTATCGGTACCTGTTTTATTCTTTGTTTTGAACCTGTTTGTAACCAAAACTTGAATACGTTTTATTATTGTATGCAACATAGTGATTGTCAAAGACCGATGTAGATATTGGTGTACTTAATCCAAGACTTGAAACTTGGAGCTCAAATTTTAATTGACAATAATATGGAGTCGGTTCAAATACTATATTTTGAGAAAGTCCTAAAAAGCAAGCAATTAATACTTATTTCCAGTATTTTTATGTCCCTTGCGCGGACACGACTGTATGCAAATTTATCTTTATACCTTCCTTAGTTTGGCTTTCTGATATTTGCCTAAGAGAGCGCCATCTGGATTTTTTTTTAGAAAATTCTGCCAACTTTCCTTATTCAGTGTTGTTGCCGTACAGTGGCGCCATCTATTACATTGGCGGGTAACTTCTGTCTGCAGTTGCACTGAAATGTTCAACAGCGCCATCTGTCGAATCCTCTTTACGTTCGACTACGACTCGAAACTCGGTGCTTTCAGAAATGTAGCTGTAACATCGTGTACTAAAGTTTTCCTTATTCTCCGTCAGAGGGCCTTACTTGTAGCGAATTTAAGTCTTGTTTGAAAATTTTGTTTCCTGTAGGACGGACTGTATTTAGTACATTAACGTGAGTGTTGTATTTGTGCAGACTACACATAAAAACGAAAGGATTTTTCTATAAACGTAAAATACCAGACCATACATTATTCTCATAAAAATACCCTTGTGCATTGATAAACTTGTAATACTTTAAATATTTGAAAGTACTATTCAAATAATATAAAATATTCGTGTCGCCGTGTTTGTTACCAAAATCCTCCAAAACGGCTAGACCGTATTTTATATGCGTACCTATAGCATATCGGGTAGTTCTGAGAATCAGCCAACATCTATATTGTATACCCCTAAAAATAAATTCTCTAATATTGTATGAAATCATTTAATCAAGGATGTAGCCGAATGTTCCGAGAATAATTTTATTATTTTTGGGTCAAAATGTTAGCCGTCTCAGCTAGTTTTTATTGTGAAAATCTCCTCTACCTAATGTATCAAGAGTATTTTAAACTTTGATGACATAAAAGCTTTTCGGGCCGCGGCATACCGCGTCGGGGTACTGTCGCGGGCACGTCAAGGCTACAACTGCGGCCCGTGTAACACGTTTGGGGGGTATTAAAGTCGAAAGCCACCACGGTCTTCTTCAGTTCGACTCGTGTAAATGGAGCGAGCCACCACCACTCCCGCCTCCACGTGGCTGGCCGACTTTATTGATTTCCGGAGGTGAAAGGGACGCACCCATACCACAATTTGTTGCACTATTTTCCGTCTCGCTCCATAGCCAATATATGACCTATTTTTATGCGGCTTTTCCCTATACAGCCTAAGTAATTAGTTGACAAGTGAGGATGCCGTTGTACGGTTTTGTAATCAAATTATTTTCATGTTGTTACCGTTCGGTTGCAAGTAACTGTTGAGGTTACATTTTGTAAGGTTTGATTACATTTGAAAAAAAAAATGTGTTCGTTTCTTATCGACATTCGACTGTCAATTTAAAAAGACGTTGTTATTTCCCTATTTTTAACTACCCTTGACCGATTTATTTATTATTCATAATATCAATAACACTTTTTTAGCGTTTTTACGTTCATTTATTTGTCGATACAAGAATAGTATAATCGATTGCGATATGTATAATCACGAGAATCGACACTGTTGCACAAATACTTCCTTACGGTGATTATTATGACACACATTACATATTATTATGATCTTCAAAAAATATAATATCTTTCAGCATGCACAGGGTTACCAGCTACCGATCAGTTACGGGAAAATGTCCAATAATAACATAGATTCACGGCCGTAAATCCCCTGATAAGTAGGTAGATGCTGGTACAAATAAAGCGCCCGCCCGCGTTTCGCCATGGAGAGATCGCTGACCCGGCGTAAGAGGGGGGGAGGGCCCATCGCCTACCTAACTTTCGGTGTGCGGGTTCCCTCACGACGATGTTTTACTTCAAAATAAGACGTAATGTCTCATCACAGTTTAATGTATATCACTTCAGTTAATACTTATGTTTCATTTCTGAGTTACGTCGTAGGTAAGTAAGTTTTAAATAAATAGATAGATAGACATTAATTTAGTTCACATGAAACACGAAATAAACAATTAAACATAACAATAAGATATAAGTATAATATTGTGTGCCGTGCTTCACGCGAAGAAAATAGGCTTCGACACAGCTTAATGTCACAGTTACCTGCGACGCTGGTATTCTGTCGACACCCGAGAGATGACAGAATGGCGCAACCATCACTTAGTTCATAGTATCATTGTTGGGGTAAAAATCATTACAACTAACGAAACAATATTAACTATCAAACTGTTTTAACAGCTTCTAAAGTAAAATAATGTTTATGTACTGAAACGTTTAATTTATTTGTATTTATTTAAATAGGACCGTTTGGTTAAATTGTTCTGCACTGGACTTTATTCATATTAATTAATAACAAAAGTAATACGCAAAGCCGTGTCGTGGCATTTATGACGTTAGAAAAAAGGATATCTATATGACGTCAACTATTTAAGTTTGCATCAAATAAGAAGTAACAGCATCGATGACTACTCACCTCCAGCCCATCGCAACGCATCGCAATATCATTAAAATTAGGTATATCCAACCGCCATTAATCGCACCTCAATTAATCTGTCAAATTATGAAAGTTATTAGTAAGCCACTTATACTCAACATTTTCGTACTACAATGGTTGGTAACAGATAGTATAAATATAAAGCACATGATATTGTAGATCCTGGTGGACACAGCAAATTGGTGTAGAAGAGCGGAAGATACAGTTTTAAACCTATCAATACTTAAAATTATTTCCTTATTGGTACTTAGTACCCCAGCTAACTGAGATCATCTTATATGTATATCTATCATACCCAAACTACTTAAATACTAACCCCCTTACGGATAAACGCATTGTTATTTATATAAGGGTTATTACAGGTCTACTTGAACTGGTTATTCCGTATTTGACATACAACTGACAAGTTAAGTTGAGCTTTGTGTATCTTGGAAATAGCAATTCCGCCATTATTAGTAAGGCCCTTATTGTAAGAAATACCTCTATTATGGTTAATTTTATGTTCGAGATTAGCTGGGGTCATAATACATGTATATCTATCATACCCAAACTACTTAAATACTAACCCCCTTACGGATAAACGCATTGTAATACTATTGGAACGAAATGAATAAATCAAGATTTTACAACAACACACACATTGCCTTCATCCCATGTTAAGTAGCTAAAGCACTTGTGTTATGGAAATCAGACAACGAGATAGATTTACTAATATTTTTAAATTTAAATATATACAAAAAACACCCAGACACGTGCAACAAGTACTTAAAGGCTCATTAGCTAAGCACCTGTCAGCGGTGCGAATCGAACCCACGACCCTACGGAGCAGAGGCAGACATGCTGACCACTACACCAACGAGCCTGTCAAGCAAGCAAGCATATATAAATGATTTCAAACTTCGAGGTCAGATGACAAGAAGGTCAGATTTTATGCACGTCATTTTCAAAGAAGGTACTTTTCCAAGTAGGTCAGATTTTTAAAACCTACAAGCATGGACCTGCCAATTTGCGAAGTATTTTTATGCAATAAAAGACGCTTAAGAATAGGTACTAAATATATTACAATTTATTGCATATTACATACTACTATTTAGGTAAGCATATCCTCTAAACTCATAGTACTGTGATCTGAATCAGAGCTCCTTGGTAAACTGCTTTCTGTCGAAGAGATGTTTGAAAATGACGTGCATAAAATCTGACCTTCTTGTCATTTGACCTCAAAATCCGAAATCATATAAATAAATAATTATATGTAAACATACATACAAAGACTCATATTAAAAAAAGGCTTATACTCCTGAAACATTGACATTCTTAACTCCTTATTATGCAAAATGTAGCAGAAAGGTCTTTTCATCCTGAGGTTCTGTCCACCCCCCTTTCAGGGATTACGGACGTGTTTGTACATACATATAAAAGCTATACTTTACCCCTTCTTCGAAATGTATCCAACTAATCCAACACGTTAAGCACTGAATTAATAATTTCATCGGCAACGTGGCATCGGAGCATTTCTAATAATTCTCACCAGCTCCAGCATGTTCAATACTACACGGATCCACATTTGATTCTATCAGTTTGGTTTAGTCTCTACTCTGCAGACTGTATGGACACTTTAATGCAAACAAAAGAAACTTCTCTTGAGCCTTTTCCAAAAACAAGACCTTTCTACTCGAAGATCAGGATACATTGTTTCAATTGAACAGTTTCAGAGTTACAGTATTTGCATTGTCTGAGATGATTGTGACCGGGTTATTCTGCAGTTCGAGGGTTCGTTAAGCAATGCACGCTGCCGATTGGTCGGTTCTAGTATTTCTAGAGACCCGCGTTCGAAATACGAAACTCAATTGACTACGGTAGCAGTTTAGTGCTATTCTGTAACCTAGTTTAAATAGTGATAGTTTGTGTGCGTTGGTCGGGGCTCTGTGTTTGCATCTCGTATAGGTGAGGAAGTGGTAGCGATGGCAACACTATTGTAAATTGAAGGGTACAGGCAAAGAACAAGGAATGTCACATTCTTTTTTGTTTTTAATTGAAAGAAACTTATTGTCTATGGTACTTTTTTCCGAATCATTAGCTTTTAAATAAAACAACCAGACAGCGCAAACAAGGCGGTTTTGTTTTTGGTTGAAAGGAAAAAACTAGGAATGTCCATGACTTTCAAACTTTTGAATGTGTATTTCTCAAAATCAACTCATTGGACATTTCCTATTCTTTGCCTATTGAAGGGTACCAATTGCAATGACTGTTTTATATACATTGCGGGGTCATTCATCTTTCATATGGGGCAGACAGTTTCATTTTATCTCATCATCAGCCCATATTTGTCCACTTCTGGATATGGGTCTCTCCAATTGCACGTTACTATGATCTGCTTTTGACTTCTCGAATCGATCTAGCCTCTGCCAGCCATCTTGCGCATATCATCAGTCCATCATGCCTGAGGGCGACCTACACACCGTTTCCCTAGACGCGATCTCCACACCAGAACTCGCTTGCCTTAACGGTTAATATGGCCGGCCCACTGCCACTTCAGCTCTTTAAATCTAAACGTAAGATACAGCTGTGTTGAGATCGCTGAAGACATTTGGACTATATCCAGTGCAAACGTTATTTACATACAACCTGTTAAGAATATGGTCGACCACCCTAAGTTGAAACTCATGTGATTGTCGTTAGGTAATTTTGTTCTTGTCACAATATAACAACTCTACCTTATTAATATTTTAGTGACCCAGAAAATGCCATCATAACTTATAGAATTCTTTATTGGCTTATCGTATGTAGGAGTCGCAATACTAGTATCGAAAAACATCACTCGTATGTATTACTTTTTTATTATGTCACCGCTTCCGGTGGCTAACTCTCTCTCTCTTAAAGCAACCATTCAAATGTGTCTCACGTCGAATTGTTATAAAATACAGTTCGGATAGTACATTACTATTATTAATACAGTAAGAATATAGTGAACTTCTACTGGGTATTTGCAGCACCAGCGAGCTATTTACCATTTAATCTTAGCTAGCCATAACACCTAGGCTAGCCATCATACAGTCCACTAAATCCGCCCACACCATATATACAGGATGGTTCATTCAAATCGGTCAGAACGGTCATGGGAAAGTATGAAACTATAAGATATAAGAAGTTATGTTCTTAGGAACCATGTCATCCATTTTAATAACAAGAATTTTCAGTTTTTCTTCTTATAAAAATCGGTTACATGGTTCCTAAGCACAAATCGTCATATGTGTTATAGTTTCAGACTTTCCCATACTGACCGATTTAAATGCCACCCTGTATATAGACCGTACTAAGACTGACTGATACATTGTAAATATGTCATTGTATAAATAGGTACAATACAGCTAACTTTATTTTTGTTGTGTATCATCTCTTTAACTCTTTCCCGTACAGTAAACGCCTATAGGCGTCATAACAATAAAACATCTCATCATCATCATCATCATGTCAGCCCACTGACGTCCACTGCTGGATATAGGCCTGGATAAAACATCTATTGTGTCTATTTTATTGTCCGCTAATGTATTAATACGGCTGGACCGATTTTCACAGCTTCAAATATTCCTTTTTTTATCACTATGAACAAGCGTTTGATCACCATCCTGCCTGATGTTAAGCAGCGATGTCGTTATTTAATTTTAATGTTGTTTACCACCAAGTCAAGTCGGGGTGAACCCACTAGTAATCTATAAGTTTCTGTTTGTGTTTGTTATTAATGTAGGTTAGTTATTTTTTGTCAATGTCCTGTATGGAACAGTAAAAGGAATGATACTTAAAAACTGAAGTTCGAATAAAACTATCGATGGGAAGTGCCCTAGACTCACTAACCACTAGTACTGGTGCACTGACTGAGTAGCAGCATCATTTTTACTACTGTAAATTTTACTACTGAATCTTAGATTTCTGCGAAGACTGTGGTGCATTCGGAGAAATAACATTACTTTTTTGGCGAAAAAATCTTTCTGAATTTCTAAGACGCTACGGAACAGCTACGGCTGTGACTACGATCTTCTAAAGCTACGGCGTAGACTTCTTAAAACCGCGTAGACGATCTGTACCTACATACGTAGAAAGTTTTAATACACTAATAAAAAAAAACACTTCACGCTTTTTATTCCCCAATAGCGGTTAAGTTATTTGCT
Organism: Conopomorpha cramerella; assembly: GCA_012932125.1. Taxonomy (NCBI): domain Eukaryota; kingdom Metazoa; phylum Arthropoda; class Insecta; order Lepidoptera; family Gracillariidae; genus Conopomorpha; species Conopomorpha cramerella. The sequence goes on from SJJU01003973.1 coordinate 32,136, forward strand.
AAGCATTTGTTCACGATTCGCCAAGCGATTTTAACCCAACGTGACAGAGGGTAAACACGTATTCTCCCTTAAAATTGCTCGTTATGTAGCTTAGATACCCAAACACTACACGAATAGTCCTACTATTTAACCGACTTTAACAAATAAAGGAAATTCTCAATTTGTTGATTTTTACAGTTGTTACCAAAAAACTTTTCACTGGGTGGACCGATTTGGGTGATTCTTTTTTTGTTTCAAAGCTGGTTTTTGTTCCCATTTAAATTCGGTCCATTGCTGACAATGGCATGTCAGCTCTCTAGTGTCAAGGATTTCGGTTCAGTCAGGACTTTTTTTCTATATGTAGATGTTACCAGGTTACCCTCCGGCACTTCACACCATAGACTAAAATATCGAATATTCCATTTTCATTAGACAAACGAAATACAAGAGATCTGTCCCAACATATTTTGTTACTGCTAGCTGGTAGAAGCAACATAAATCCCCAATATGCACGCGGGAGCTGGTTGCAAATAGGTATATACTTACAGAGTAGCTAAACAATGTTGCGTATACAAAATAAATTGAATGGACCTTATTAAGTGTAGAAAAATGACAAAAAAATATTATAGGAAACACAATAAGCATAGCGAAGTTTATTCAAGTTAAAAATAAAATAGTTTGTTTTTTAATTCTGTTATTTTCTTAAAGAATCAGTTTTTCGTTCATAGTGTCTTTACACTATGAACGTAATACTACACTACTAAGTAATATAACACTTTCTGGAAAATTTGTTAAGGAGTCTTTCTCAATGCGACCGTACACATTATGCTTTTTTTATTTGTTTTGATTGATCGCTTTTTTTAAACAGAATAGCGAAAAATAAGTACTCGTGATTATAATATTAGGTTCTTATACGAGAAATATTTTCTCTCTCAGTTCTCATATGAAATTGGCGTTTTGTCATACTGGCCACTTTGATCTTAAATGAAAAAGGTTAGGAATTACAAATTCAAATTTAAACAGATATTTACTCATGCATTTGTGTTTCAAAATTCATTTGATTTTTCACTTTTATTTTTTTTCTGCGTCACCTATTTCACAAAATTAAACGAAAACTTAAAATATCACAGTATTTACGAGTACGAATTCCACTGTGCAACCAGTGCTGCAGGAATGGCTTGAAGGATTATAACAGGGATAATCCCACCACCATCCAAGCCCTACCTGCCTTTCGGCGTACGGGCCATTCTCTGGAGATGCGCGCATCTACTTGCTTTTGCCTCTTTTCAACGCACACGTTTTCTTGACTCCATACAAATTATCTTTATCCGTCCCTGTTTTGTTGCCAACTCTCCCCCTACTGGGGCATGACGGAGACTTCGCGTCGGGTCCTCGTCGCGTCTGCAGTCGTTAACAGGCTTCATATGTTCTTCGACCTGTATGCCAGCGATTAGCAAACTCACGCAAGCGTTCAAGTCTTGAAGGATTATGGCGGTGATGACGCAAAGGAAACACGGTGCGTTTTTG
>SJJU01003976.1:0-26391 GCA_012932125.1 Conopomorpha cramerella
ACAATCTCAGTCGTAGTGAGTCGTCATTTTAATAAATCTCGATATTAATGTTTCTTTTTTATTACTGAGCAATGGACCTGTTTTACCTACCTATCTACCTATGAATATTTATTTAGGATTTATCAAAACTCGTATTCGATTATCGCAGGCGAGTTTTTGACACTATCTCGTGTATAAACGTAGTAAGGCGAAGCTCTCTAGGCGAGATACGCCTGGCGAGATCAACTTTCGAGTCTCGCCTTTCGAGCTTACGAGAAACTATTCTAAAATAAATCCTAGTGTAAAGGTAATGGCCTCTTAGTGTAATTTTCCGTGAAATTTTATTAAATGTTTCTTGCTTTACAAAACGTTCTTCTGGCAGTAACAAACACAACAAGAAAATAATTAGCGAAATCAGCCCAGCCATTCACGCGTGATGTAATACCAAAGCCGTGGACTATAGGGAATAGGGATTATTTTTTTACATACGAATCATTCCAACTAGGTAACGGAGGTCCTCTTAAAAATGATAATCATTAATCAATCGTTAGGATGTGCTTTTATCAAAAGCTATTAGGGATTAAGCTCCTAAATGTGATCTTTTATTCAACTATGATATAAAATTGACGCAACTTGTATCGGGTTCATTTGCAATATGGAATTATCAAAACATTGTATAAAACAAAGTCGCCACCCGCTGTTTATCCTATGTCATAATAATAGAAAAGAAAAACTCTTAATAATGTTATTATTATTATTGGCAAAAGATTTTCGAGTTCTCTCATGGAGACTGCGTCTGGGCAAACGGAGTGTAGGACGCCCTCAGGCAAGGTGGACTGATGATATGCGCATTGCGCAATATGATTGGCAGAAGCTGGATGCGAGAAGCCGAAAACAAATCGAGTGGCGTGCAATTGGAGAGCCCTATGTCCAGCAGTGGACAAATATGGGTTTGCCGGGTCAGCAAATTTACTTATAATGAAAATATGACATTATTAAGTGTCCAAAATGTTTGAATATTAAATGTTTATAAAGAACGTAGTGTCGGTACATAATTTTACGTCGATTTCTACAAATTATTTATTTATATTAGGTATGTACTGATGACCTATTTATCGAGGTAATACCGAATTAGGTGTGTTGATATCGCAACATTCGGTCACGGGACATAGAATCAACATATCGCCGGCCAACACACATCAAAAGTGTCTAATAGAGATCAAGTACATTTTAGAAGATTGCAATCAAGAATATATTTTACAAAAACTGAATTCATTCAAAATTTGGTGATAAGTCATTGATACAGGCATGAGGAATTAGGTAGGAGACGAATCCAGAAGATTAGATTTGATTTGAAATAAATAGGATTTTTTTAGAGCTAAAATGTTCTTGATCCCTAGACACTTGATGTGTGTAGATTATTACCAAAGAAAATGTTGTTTCGCGCCGAGTTATGTACCTACTTAAACCCATTTAGATAAGTAGGTAAATAATCAAAACAGGTTCTATTAGATATTGTAATTTCTACAATACTGGTTTATATTACAAGAACTTTTAGGAAGTAATTAAAGGGAAACAAATTAAATGCTTGTTGTATGTAGCTTGACTTTGTCTGACCTCTAGTGACGAACGCAAGGCGAATGCAAGTTGCAAAACATACATACACTGCCGCGTGTAGGTAACTGCTGACCCTGCGTTTGCAAAGTAACCCTGAATTACCCAGCTGTAATTGATGCAATTTATACGTAAAGTACGCCTAATAATTTTGGTGAAACTGAAAAATGTTTTATTTTTTTTGTCTTCATTTTAGTAGTTAATAATTTGATTTGCGTGTGTTCTGTTGAAGTAAAGTAATTTACAAATAAAAACATTAATTTGGTAGTTAATTTTAATGTTTTTTTTTTCGTTTTTTACAGTTACCTGGTGTCTGGAGATGCAGATGGTAAATGCTACATTTGGGATTGGAAAACGACGAAGCTCTACAAGAAATGGAAGGCCCATGACGGAGTTTGCATCACAGCTCTATGGCATCCGCACGAGCCCAGCAAGCTGCTCACCGCAGGCTGGGATGGAGTCATCAAGTACTGGGATTAGACGAGATAATAAAAGTCGTACACATAAACTTACCACCTCTTTTATTTCCCCATAAACCCTCTAACATAGACATCGAGATGACCATTTGATTTAGTAACAGAAATAAAAGTTAATTTCCTATAAGTAATATAGTAAAACATTTTTTTTTTGTAATTTTTTTTATAAATTTGCTTGCAACATCAACATATTTTAAAATGATTATTCGATTTTTATCACGGTTTACGCGACTAGCATGGGGTATTTGTATGGTTCCTCGTAGGCAATGTCGACCTTATATTCCATGCTGCATTCAGTGCAGGCTCCATTCTTTATGAACTCGTTGAAGCTTATATTGTTTTCATGGAATGCATCAATCAGGGCAGTGATAAGATTGTCAATCATTTCGGGCGTGTGGAAGGGCCCGGGAGCGAACCTCAGTCTTTCCTCTCCTCTGGCAACTGTAGGGTAGTTTATAGCTTGTACATAATGTCCTCTTCTCATCAGAGACTCGGCAACTTTTGCCACTTTATCAGCACCTTTTATAGGTACAGGTACAATGTGACTCACAGAAGGTAATTGCGGAAGACCAGCCACTAATAGAGATAGCTTCAGATATCTCACAATGGCCTGATGTTTAGATCTCAAGCTCCTGCCTTCCTCACTGGCAAGGAGACGGATGGCTGCCATGGAGCCAGAGAGAACAGGTGGGGGTAAGGCAGTGGTGAATATAAATCCAGGTGCCAGTGATCTTATGGTGTCCACCAGCAAGGATGAACCAGCGATGTAACCTCCAACATTTCCAAAGGCTTTACCCAATGTCCCGGACACAATATCTATCTTATCTTGTAAGCCTCTCTCTTCTCCGATGCCAGCACCGTGTTTGCCATAAAGTCCAACTGCATGGACTTCATCAACAAACGTTAGGGCACCATATTCATGGGCAATATCACACATCTCTTCAAGTGGGCAGATGGCTCCACTCATGGAATGAACAGTTTCAAATACAACTAATTTGGGAGCTCCCGCTGGTGATTGAGCGAGCAATTCTCTAAGGTGCTTTGGGTCATTGTGCCTGAATATATGTTTGGTTGCTCTGCTGTTACGTATACCCTGTATCATGGAAGCATGGTTCCCAGCGTCCGAGTACACAATACAGTTGGGAAGAATCTTTGCAAGAGTTGAGAGAGTTGCATCATTTGCAACAAAGCAGGAACTGAAAATAAGGGCAGATGGTTTATTGTGCAGTTCAGCGATTTCAGCCTCCAGTTTTTCGGTAAGCTGCGAATTTCCAGCAATGTTCCTGGTGCCCCCGGCGCCTGTGCCGTACGAGCGGATGGCGGATACGGCGGCATCCTTGACGGCCGGATGTCTCGACATGCCCAGGTAGTCGTTGGCGCACCACACGGTCACGGGTCTGTTCTCGGCGCCCTCCAGGGCAGCGGGGTACACTCCATCGGCCGCCAACCGCGAAACTTTCCTGAACACACGGTAGGAGTAATCTTTCTTCTTAGCACTGATCTGCTCATGGAAGAAGTTTTCGTATTGGTAAGAACCGACGCTGTTGTCAGCGATGTCTTCAGTCATCTCCTTAGGCGCCTCCGAGATGATAGGGTTCTTCTGTATGAAGGGGCATTTCGTTTCGTCGTTCCCGAGCGAGCGAAAGCCTCTAGAGAGAATGGGGCAAAAGTTGCCGTATTGCTTCACAAGAGAAGCTCCGTAGTTTCTCACGAACGCCTGGTTCAAGGATCCAAGGAAAGGGCACGGCATTTTATGTAATATTGCTGACACAAACACTATGTTTATGAAATGTAGAAGTCGTTTATTTTTATAATCGAAGGAACGTTGGCTCGCACTGTAGCCGAACGTTATGCGAACAGAATAAGTCGAACACTGACTGGGCTAAGCAACAGTGCCTTTCATTTATAAGTTTTGTATGATTACGTTGAACACCTCACAAGTTGTCTATCCACTGTGGAATTTTGATTGATTTCGCAAGACCACCAAGACAGTGTTGCCGTTGCTATTGACGCAAACTCGTTTGGGAGAAAAAAGTTTTCTACCTTCACCTATATTTACAACAACTTTTAAGCAGTAAAGGAGACACGATATTTTGGTCTGTTATTTACATTTAGGTTCTTATTCGTTTTCTGAACTACAAATTTACTAAAATGTGTTCCTAAAGTGTTAAAAATACCGTTTTACTATTTAGTAGATTTTGTTTGTAGAATATTTCAATGTAGTAACTCAAACATATGATTTTGACGTGGCTTAGACATTCTTTACTTCGTTTTAAATCTTGCTGAGAGTAATGGAATCAGAGCAAACTAAATATGTATCTACTTTGAAATTAATATTTCATATAACTTTTCGCGTAATGCAGATAAGCCAAATCTTTTCACCAATGGTTTAATTAAATTTTTGCTACTTTGCTTAAATTATGACTTCTGTTTATTATAATTAAATTGTTTTTAAACGAGAAAAGACATACTGACAGACCAGCTGATTGCTTGTCATTTTATTTCTTCTTTTTATTGACTGATTGTTGATAAGATTTGTGGCGAGTAGTGTTTGTAAAAGAACTTTGATTAATTTTTATCTAAAACTGAATGTGAAAATTACTTCTTATCATGAATTAGACTCGCCGCTTAGTAGTGAACTTCAGAAGTCTAAGTGAGGTTGTTGACCATTAATCTGAGCAGAAAACCTCAAAATGTTTCCAATGATGAATAATCAGTTAGAATTGAGAAAGATGACCATATCATGTCTTCTTTCTTGCATTTATTTACCCAGTATTGTTACTGTGATATCATACAAGGGCCTTCTATATACTGTGGGCAACGCGTCGTCATGCTATATTCTAGTATTGATCTTTATTGCCGAACTGTGTAAAGCATTTTACTTGAACTACTCCAGACAAGATGCTCAAACAAAGAAACCAAAAAACAAGAATGTTGCCAGAGAGCTGTTGAAATCTGTTTCGTTTCTTGTGTGTGTACTATTCAGTTTCTTCGTGGGCATTATTTTGTTTGGTGCACCGGCTTTGGAAGGTCATGAGGAAACATTGATATTGTCAGCCTTGTTGACCTTATTAACTTGTCTGCCGCTCATAGCTCACGCTGGGGTTGAGACATCAATGCAGCTGCTGTTTGGTGTGAAACAGTACTCTAAGGACAGTATTGTAGAAATGCTAGTGAACCATGCTTTGCTGACCATTTGTGGAGCTTGGTTGGGTGCTGTAGTGATTCCGTTGGACTGGAACACTCCATGGCAGCAATGGCCTATTCCATGTTACCTGGGAGCTCTCGGAGGATTCCTGCTGTCTAATGTACTGACTGTATTGAAAATAACACTTATGTCTGCCTCTGAAAGACATCCCACTTTGAAGATGTTTTTCAATGTGATGAACAAAGTTAGAGCAGGGAAATAAAATTTAATAAAGTATTTATTGTGACTAAAATTATGTGTTTTCTTTATTATAGTAATCTTTTGTGGGTTCATAATTAATGTGGTGGATCAAGGAGGGTTGATACCTTTTCCTGAAAAAAAAAATCATATCCCATACAGGCCATCTTAACCAATTTTTGCATTCTTCTCAACTTGTGAAAACCTTATACAGTCAAGGCACATAATTTATAATCTTAAGAGGTACTTCGTTCAATTTGTTACTTTTGTTTTATACAATAGTTCAACTGGATAGCCCAGCTATAGATACTTATTACTTTTTTTTCATGTATAACAAAGCTGAAGAGTTTGTTTGAACGCACTAAGCTCAGGAACTACTGGTTCTAATTGAAAAAATATTTTTGTGTTGAATAGACTATTTATCGAGGGTATATAACATCAGTCTGCAACTATTAGGTGCAAAGAAACAATGGAAAATTTGAAGAAAACGGGGAAAATTAGTCATCCTCCGTTGTGTGCTTTTCAAAAATAATGTTTATTGGCGAGAAAATGTTTGCCGGAGCAGCTAGTTGAAAATAAAATGCAAGTTCGGAAGAATGGAAAAAAAGTCTATGAATATTAATAACCCTTCCAGTATGGGAAGCAGTAATGTGGGAGACCACGCTGCACCTGCTTGAGGGTCTGACAGCAGGCCCAAACTGGACTGGCTTGTGAAAGTCATATGTTTTAAAACTTGCTCTTTATTCATATTTAAGGATTCGGTAGATGACAATCTTGTCCCAGGTTATTTAGTCCCTGGCACTAAGGGGTTTACTGAGCACATTTTTAATTCGTCAGATTTTCACAAAATCCATCCAAATCTGAGGAATGGTAGTAGGTATAGCCTTTTGGACCATACCACTCTTTTCCTAAAAATATGTCCGTTCCCAGAACACAGTTTCCCATAACATCTTTTCCGTTTCTTATGACGTATTGTCCTCAAAACAGATGTTTCCCACATTAAACGGTACCATTATATCCGTTTTTCAAATGACACTTTACAGTCACCGAATCTCGAAGTTCAAGACGTAAGAAGAAGTAAGAAGTATATGGAGAAATAATGGTTTCCGCACTTGCCTACAAATTTGCTTAGTGTGGCGTTCCAGAGACATCGTACAACGAATTGTGTGGAAGGGCGGCACCGTCATTGGAGTGTCGTCAAAATCACTTCTGTTGCCGAGATTGAGAGACAAGCGAAAAGTCGTTTTACAAGCTGGCTGGACACTTTCAATCGATTATCTAACCCTCTGAAGCGTCACAAATTCTGAAGTAAGGATTTTTAGCCGTCACATATAGTGGCCTATTGACCTGCTTAAATTTTAATGTGACCTATTTTGAAGATTTGTCCAGCCTGAGCCACATGTTATGTGGCTCGAGCTGAGCCACATGTTATGGGTGTATGACAAACTGGCAACACACCGAGAGATGAGGTGAAGTGATGAGTGTGAAATGTCCTGAGATATTTTATTACCTACGATTGCAGCCACCCAACACAGCGCTGAAAGAAGTGACAAGACATACTAACACAGTGTTACCTATTTGTTGAAACAAACCGATTCTCGTCAAGCACGAACTGTGCCATAACAGTTAATCAGTCGGCTTTAACCCTTGACTGCATGATTTTTTTGTCTGAATAAAAACCTATCCTTCTTAAATTATGTGGCCTGCCCTGCATCATGGGAAAAAAATAAAAGTGGTCTAAGTCAAAACTGCGTTCATACATATTAGTTGTACCTTTGACAATAATTTAGAATGAAAAATCTGTAGATGGTACAACTAGAAAAACAATTCGAGGAAAATTATAGGTACTGATGTAGTATTACATCACTATGCACCTAAGGGTTAATGTCTTATCATTTCTTCCTTGGAGCACTGTGCTGAATGCGTATTATTTTGTTCTATGTCCTGTTGTTTTTGACACGCATGCTAGACCAGCTGAAGTGACGTTGGTGCTTAGTTGACGTTTCAGACTACAGGGCCTAAGAGTTTTAGACCCTAATACTGCGTGTAAAAGGACCCCGAGCAATGTTCTCAGAAACGTTAGTTGGGCTCGTCAATATGAACATCTTTTTTTCATCTCCATACAAAATAGACAATTTTTTGGCTCAAGTGATGACATTTTGAATGAGAACTGAAACTTTTTTTTTCATTTTCTTCATATGTTCGCCAAAATAATAGTTGTTTCAACGTTAAAACATTTCTAAGATCATTGCTCGAGTCCTTTTACACTCTGTATAAGTACCTATGTATGAGAAAGAGGATAGGTAATAAAAGATAAAAATATTTTTTTTTAGTAAATTAATAATTTTATTCTGTATGTTAAATATTTACACAGTTTCAACTGTACTTTAAATTACGAAACTTAACCAATTTGCTCGATCACATTAAGTATATAAAATAACTCTTAAAATTTAACATTATTTATTATAATCTTACTTAGAATATGGGATTCACAAATGCTTATATTGAATACGCAAATAAGTGTCACGTTCATTGATTAATAATAGTCAACGAATTATGATATATTCTAACCGCCGTATTCATAAAAGCTAAAACGTTAACTAACTAGTTGACGTGTATCAACTTAGGTTTGTCCGTATTTGGCATACATTTGACCAGTTTTTTAGACCTTTACTAACAGTGCACTAAAGCTGTTCTAACTTTATGAATACGAGGGTAACTACCTACAGACATTTAAGAATATAATTTTTCAGCAGTTAAAGAGCATGTAACATATTAACTAAGTACAGTCTGTCAAATCTGACAATTCCCTATTGACAGCTGTCACCTGCTTAATAAATTTTGGAGACTTGACAATCAACATATGTATGCAATGGACAGCAGAGCTGTCAAAAGGGAACTGTTAGATTTGCCAGAGTATAGGTAAGGTGAACCATACAATTATTGCTTATTTAAAGTTGAGATACGATAAAACTTTATTGCTCGTTCCTGTGTACAGTTTAGGTTTTAGTGGTCAATATGTATTAACAGAAATACTACCCATTTGCTTGTAATAGTAAATAATAATACAGTAAGGTAAAGTGAGTCGATTGAACATATTTCTTTTGAACGAACATGGTTCTTATATCATCCGCATAGAGTTTAAAATGTCCAATCACTGTAAATCGAGCAATATTATGTATGTTTCACCCTACTATTTTATATAAACAATGAAATTTATTTGACTCAACTCTGTATTAATAAGTACGTAAAACTACTTGAAGACATCAAGTAAGTAAGTTTGTAAGTAATTTATTAAATTCACAACTTAGTCTACAAGTGATACATGTAAAAAAAAATGCTATTTACAGAACAATCTCACAGCGCCTTTACCACCATACATTCTACAAGGTAATAAAACAGTATACCTACCTACATAATACCTAATAATTAACCCAAGTATCTTTAAAATGACAACGAAATTCACTGAAAAAAGAAACACTTTTGACAGTGACTTGTTTTGACGGTCATAAAAAACTACCTACTGTCAAACTTTTTGACAACATCTGTCAAGTGTTTGTAGGTATGTGACGTGACTCATTTGTATGTATTGGAACACAACTTAAACAACATTTGAATATAAAATCAGTTTTTTTTTTATTTTATGCGCACAAACATTGGGTAGTCTTTTGTTTCATTCGCTCTTATGAAATACTATTTATGTAAAAAAGAGATAGTTATATTGTAATCTATCTACTTATGTCACACCATCCATGTTTTTGTTACAACGAAATTCGCTGGCATTTCACAGATACTTGCCAAAAATACAACTCACATATGCAGAATGCGTGGCTATTAAAATATTATTCAACCGTATATAACCGTATATACCTAGATACTTTACTTATTGCCTACTACATGTGTAGCTACAGCTCGCACTATGACAAAATATTGCATTTAACAATCTCGGCACTATAACTATTTTTATTATGTAAAATATTTACCAAAAATATTAACGGCGACGTGTAAAAAGAACGAAGGCATACCACGAAGTCCAATGGAATATGATTTAATGTGACAAGTTGTTTTTGATACCTAGAGGGATTTAAATCTATTATATAAAAATCAATTGAGGTTCGTTAGTCTCGCTAAAACTCGAGAACGGTTGGACCACCAAAAACAAACATACAAAAAAATACAGACGAATTTAGAACCTCCCCCTTTTTGAAGTCGGTTAAAAAGATGTATGAACGTAGATGCAGCGAAAGGGGTATGTCAGGACCGTGACAAATGGAGATCTGTATTCTCTGCCTACCCCTCTGGGAGACAGGCGTGAAGTGTATGTATATATGGTCCTTGGCCAGTAGGCCTTCCTCCCTTTTACACGCCGTTGTAAAATATCTACGTGCTATTTACATACTTTCTTGTGGGGAGATTTGTGTTGTAGACCTACAGTCGCGGACACTGTAGGGGCATGACTGGATACTCAATAGTCAATAAGTTTATTGCGTTCCACAATTGTAGGTAAAAAAGGTGTTACATACATATATGCATTGTACAAGCATTGTAGATCCTGTTGGACACAGCAATTTTTATAGTAATAAGGTAAGTTAATAACATTAACAGTAGCTGAATCGTATACCATGCCTTATAGCATCTGTACATTTCAAACGGATACGAATCAAAATTAGTACAGTAGCTTTATAATACCTACATTTGCGACTTCAATACGTGCTGGGGGTTACATGACAAATAACAGAAGTGGTTCATCATCATCATCATCAGCCCATACAGAAGTGGTTTCGTTAATTAATTTATACCAGTCCATAATAAGGCTCAACTCTATCGTACGAGACGAAGCGAAGCGACGCGTCATTTTTACACAACAATCAACTCTATTTTTCAAGTATTGAGGTACATTTTTATATTATTTTGTCCGCGACTGCAGTGACATTGATTTGTTTAATTTCCTTCAGTAGGTAAGTAATGGAATTCCGAATACTCTATCACAGTGTTACATAATATTTTCATAAATGGTTTGTTTTTTTTTTTTAATATCTCACTTTAATCTTGTTGGCAGTGTGTTTATTAATAGTTTCAATTCTACAAAAGTATTGCTTAATAGAAAAGTCGAGATTTGACTAGGTTACTGTATACAAATATTACTTTAGGGGCCTATTTCACAAAAAAATGGGCCTATTTTGTAAAACATATTCCAAGCAACATCTCATTATAAGTGACAGAAATGCATAAAAGCTCCTAAATTATTATTTATTACCTTTAAGTCCAAATTTAGTAAGTTTAAGCTATTTCATAAAATATAATAATATAAATAGGCCCTAGAGGTAATAATGTCACTATTCATTGAATTGACAGAGATGCTGCCCGTATAACAGCGGACAGTGATGATTCCTTGCCACTGGGAAAGTATGTTTTATGAAATTGGCCCTAGTTTTCTTTAAGAGGCCTAAAACGCTTTAATAACCTTTCAAACTTAACTCAGACGGGGGAAACCGGAACTACCACGTACCTAACGTTACAGGTATGGATCGGCGAAACGGGAAACTACTATTTTTTTACACGGTTGGATTAAACATTTAATGCATAGATCATTTTTTGATGGAACGCGCACAGACATTTTTTTTTGTGACAAGTTAGTGAAAATACTTTAATATTTTTTCATTATTTTACAGTTCAGTAAAAGAAAGCTATATATAACCCAGCCCCTTCTGTTTCGCACGGCCACTGACTGTACTTACCAACACTTAAATAGAAAAAAATTGCTGAAAAAAATCTATTCACAATTAAACGAAGCACCATCTGTGTATTATTCACAATTTACGTATTGAATTACTTACTGAAAAACAAATATTTCCACATTTTAATATTATTATTGTGACAACCGATATTTTCCCTAATAATTACTCAACACGCAGTTCCGATTCCGTCCGTTTTTACTATAGGTATAACGAAATTATAAAAACGTCACATATGACATTTGAGAACCGACAAGGACAAAGTGTGAAAACTACTATCTCTCTCTAATACTATAATGCCGAAAAGAGATATCTAGTTCCACAACTGACTCTAAGGTTAGACAGACAGTAATTAATTAATAAAATGGTAAAACGATTAAGTACGTACATATGTACATAATTTAAGCAAAAATAATGGGGCATTTTTTTTTGACGTTTTTCTGTCATACTTTCCAAACAAAGTTTGACAGTAATGACAGAAAATCTGTCAGAAAAACGTCAAAGAAAAGTCCCCATTCTTAGGTTTGTTAAGTACGAAGGAGATTTTTTTTCGAAAAATTCATCTAGTTTGGCGTTACGTATCCAAAGTTAAAATACTTACGTGCAACAATAGGTACTTACTATATACAATTTCAACAATCTCTACCATTGGCGAAGCCGTAACAAACATGTTTTTTTTTTCAATAATGGAGCACCTCAATAAAAAAATAGGACACGCACATTCTGTCTGGCTGGACCACGTTATCTTAACAACTAATAATACAAAAAACTACGTGTTATGAACTTAAAAGTATTCGAAGAGCCATATTTTTAAAGTCGTCGAGTCCATTTTTATATAGTTCGATAGCTGTTCGTACTGTACTATACTCAAATAGTACACCTATTTCCAGTGAAATAGATGTACTATTTTAGTAACAATATTGTCGGCGTTTTTTTTTTGTTACAAAAAAATGTTCGGTACCTCAAAAGATTACAAAGTTTCTGCTTGTCACAATAGACGATTTCGTAAAACATAAATAGTTGCCCAATTGGAATTGTGAAGACATATGATTGCGCAATTTTAACTGTTTCAAAATTACCTAAAGATTTTTTACGCAAAAATAAATAAAAAACGCAAAAAAATGGACTTGGGTGACTTTTGACAAATCGGCTCTTCTTTTTTTTAATATGCACTAAAAGGATACCCTGTTTCAGGATTCATGTGAAAGTATTGCGTTGTGAATGAGGCTAATTTTGGTGTCTAGTCTCCATAGATCGGCTTTGAATTAAAATTAACCTTTATTAGTTACAGAATAAGGCTCATGATTGCTTCGTATACTATTTTCACAGATGCTGACTTGCATTGCTTTCATTTCTTATTTAATTAGTTTAACATCACAAAAAGGGATTATTTTTAATTCAAAACGACCGAACTATTAAAAGACTAAAGGAAAAATTAGGCGGTTGATCGAGTTACATTAATAGCTGGCATTATAATTGGCTTCATTACACGTACAGCTGTTTAAAAAAAGTCTTAAATTTGTAAAGTGGCAACACTCTACGGAGAAACGTCAGATTTTGACAGATTCTTATAGAAATTGTTGCCATATTACTTTTTTAACGTGTTTTTTGACAAACTGTAGATGCCATAACATGACTTGTAACTCTTCTACGTTTCTAAATTACGTCACTTAGTTACATATGCCCCATTCACAAAAGTTGGGGGAAAAAAATAAACACAAAACGAAGCCAGAAGAAGCTTACAAACAAAAAATAAAAAAGTTATTCAGAAAATTTTGAATGTGTCTAATAAAAAAAAAATACAAACAAAAAAAAGTTAATCTCTGTTACAAAGTTACATATTTCTTCTGTCTCTTTCTAACCTAGAAGGTAAATACATAACTTTATACTAGAGATAACTATTTTAGGCATAACTAGAGGTTATTTTAAATGTATAATCTCACTCAGTCTCTGGAATAGCAGGCTTAGCATGCCCGCGTAGACTCCGGCGTGTCTCGTAGCGTTATCTCTTTTGTCAGAATAGTAATAGATGCAGAGCTCGAGACAAATTATAAAAATCCCAAGTAGCTTCCATCTCTGTGCCGCGGGAAAATGCAAAATAACCCACGCTAGCGTTATATTGAACAACCCAATTCCGCTTTGATATTTTGCTCGTAGCGCGTTATGCCTTTTGTCAGAACAGTAAGACATGTAGAGTAGCTCGAGACAATATGAAAAGTCCCAACAATCTTCTATCTCTGTGTAGTGACGATGCAGACTTATCCACGCTATTGGCGGCCGTTATATTAACCCATAAACGCCCAGAGGAATACTTACTCTTTAATTGATTTTGATTTTATTACCAAGTAATGAGAGTTTAACTTGCCAGTCCCCGAGAACAGTGGTTGGTAATGGGTTAAGCACAGAAATCTCCTCAAGTAAGATTTGTCTCGTTCTAAACGCGTTTGTGTAAAAGAGACGTAAAATACTCAAGTGACATTTGAGTAGTTATTATTGTTATAGAATAAGGGCCGTAGTATGTTTGGTATCACACAAGCTGAGTGGTACTATAACACTTTTATATTATTTAGCGTAGGTACAGTTGGGCCAAGAATCACGTCTACCACCTTAAGATTGAAATTATTAAGGTTGATTATGGTATGAATGATTTTTTAATAATCATATATATATGGAGCATAGTTAGAACAAAAAGGACCCAATACGAAACATGCCGATTTTGTAATTCAAGTTTTGTATCTTTTATGTTAAGGTCCAATTTCGTAACAAGACACATTTTGTTTTGTGTCACTTTTGTTCTAACTGTGCGATATATGAAGCATAGTTAGAACAAAAAGGACCCAATACGAAACATGCTGATTTTGTAATTTAAGTTTTGTGTCTTTTATGTTACGGTTCAGTTTCATAAAATTACACATTTTGTTTTGGGTCACTTTTGTTCTAACTGTGCCACTGTGTCTAAACGTCGGGTAAACAACGAAGGTAAGCTGTATGCTTATCTTTGGTTAATCTTCGCGCTATAATACCCGTTTTACACTTTTAATAATCAATAGACAGCAAGGTTCATTGTTTTACTTGTAACAGTATAACAAGTCTATTGATGTTTTAGTGACACAGGAAGCGTCATGAAAAATGACATACCACTTTCTTGCCTGACTGTACGTACAGTGAGTCAAAAAAGTGTTCCATAAATTTTTGTCACAGAAATAAAATTTATTCTGTTACAAGGAAAAATGAACCTTCTTGTTATTTAGATCATACGAATTTCGACCTTAGGGTCGCATACCATTTTCTTGGCCCACCGTATATACAATAACATATTATATCTAATAAAGTACATTGGAGATGAACCCTTATGGGTAATATCCTAGCTTTTGTATCATATAAGGCCTTACAGCGCTAGTGTGGAGACACTTTAAAATTTGCTCGAAAAATGAAAAAAAAAATCTACGTATATTGACATTCGTATCCAATATATTGCCGTCTCCTTTCCACAGACGAACACAGAAAGGGACAACAATATCTGAAGCTACCCGTTAACGTGTTACGAACGGTTATTTAACAATTTCGACAGTTAGTTTCAAAAACTTACCCTACGGATAACGGGTAGTTAATTTTACACAATTTTGACAGGACGTGTCAAAAAATTATCGTATCGTGAACGTATGAAAGTAACCATCAGTATATATTTAAAACGGATATCAAGACGGGGCTAAAAAGCACTGCAAATTGGCCGTTTCACAAATAGTATGATGCATAAAGGTGCCTCCACACCGGGGTCAACAACGTCTTACAAACTAGCGCGGTGTGCACGCCGCCTTACGTCGCCGTTGTCTCAGGCTGGAAGTAATGCAGTCCGTTTATCTGGAAATGGTAAGAAAATATTATTTTACTTATTTTACATAGACTATGAACAAGCGTTTGACCACCATCCTGCCTGATGTTAAGCAGCGATGTGGTCTACGATGGAGCACACTGTTCAGAAGGTACCTATTCACCCGCGACTGGAAAGTATGACAGTAATGATAGTTCTCAGCCCGAAAATCTGTAAGAAAAACGTCAAAGAAAATTCCCCATTGATGACAAAGAACTAAGAAGCAATAGGACGTCCAACGCTGAGATACAAATGTCATCGCTGTACATTTGGTTGTCAGTCACATCCATTCTAAAAATTGTTCATCGATTGATCAATGTGTCAGTATTCGCTTGTCAGACGACGACGCCGACTATAGTTGGGCTCATCTAATAAGTGATTTCTGACAGGTCGACTGACGTGTGTGATAGTGTTGTATTGAAAACATTCGAATGCGTGAGAATCTATGTGTATGTGTAGTGTTTCGATTGAAGTCGTCATACATATTTTTTATCTCCCAACGGCGACCGTGATAGGCTAAGGTAATACCGTAAAAACATTAATTCATCAAAATGGACTCTGTTATATATGTGTAACTTTATACATATACATGTGCAAAACATTCATTTTTATTCTACCACACTTACATTCGATTCAATAAGCACGTGTCCAAAATCGAAACGAATCAACTTGATAAATCAACAAAAAAATCCCAGCACTAGATTATTGATGAAAAAGAAACACAAAGGAATAGAATGGTCAGTGCTGTTACCGGCATACATTTTAAGGTTAATTATTTCCGTTCTAAAAATATTCCATGTTTTTCATGGTCGTTGTCAATGTGTCAGAAATCACTTATTAGATGAGCCCAACTATTAGAGTGTTAGCTCACCGTCATGTCGTACTCGGTGATGAAGGCGGGCACCTCGAGCTGGTCGCGCGTCATCACGGAGTAGAGGTACTCGACGCCGGGCAGCGAGTGCACCTTGTGCTTGATGGCCGGCGCCATGAACGTGGTGAACCACCACGTCGCCATGCGAGTCCAGAACGTCGGGTGGATGATGTAGAACGCTTTCAGGTTCTTCTTGTATCTGAAATATTCAAAGTGTCACGATGCATTACCGCTACACAGTATCGTATACACAGTCGTGTTACTGTTTACCCTCGTAGCCGATAGCTGGGGCTACAAACAATGTAAGAAGAGAACGCCAGCGGCGCCAGTTGCAGGGGCTGTGGTCGCCTACGTCGTTCGTGGAAACATGAACAAATCACTCATTACACTACTTTGTATGACACAATAAAGAATACTGAATTAGGTATCTATTTTAAAAGACAAGGGGAGGTTTACTGACAGCTGACTTCTTGCAGTTCTATGTAACGTCCATAGACGACACTACCTAGACAGGGTTGTACCATTGTAGCCGTGTACTTAGCCGTGTGGTGACGGCGAATAGAATACATGTGTCACCACCCCAGCCCAACTTTCCCGTCATGGGGGTCGTAAGAGGCGACCGAGGGAGCTCTCCAGAGAAAGGGCAGCAGCGCTCTCTGTGAGTTAAACCACAACACCACTGCGATCGCCAACCCGCCTGCCAAGCGTGGCGATTACTGGCATTTCACCCCAAATGACGAGATCCGTCATTTGGGGTGGGTGGCGTCAATTGGGGGAGGCCCTCGTCCAGCAGTGGACGTTATGTGGCTGATGATGATCTAAAATTTTCAAAAGACAAGGGGAGGTTTACTGACAGCTGACTTCTTGAAGTTCTATGAAACGTCCATAGATGGCACTACCTAGACAGGGTTGTCATTGTATAGTTTTATTTTCTCTTGCCAGTATTCTAATATGCGTTTCTCCATGAGATCATGTCGGATTAGCGCCATCTATGAGATGTTTTGGAACTAGTTTTGGCAAGAAGAAGAAGCTGTCGGTAAATCTCTAAACTAACATATTGCAGTTTTATTGTTATCACGTCGACAAGTGGGGTGTGTCGAAAGGGATGATATTATTGGTTCAATGAACTTTGAGGGGCCAATGTAATGAAGCAAAGTGCCTAGCTTTACCGATGAGGTTGCTTTCTATGCGATTTAGTGGGAAAAAAAAAACTAAGCATCGTTTATTGTTTTTTATGCTATATTAAAAGGTTATGGCATAATGGCGTGAAATTAACCAAAGTCAAGCATTTATGTATAGCTGGCCTCGTTGTTTGCTCGACGTTTCCACACAGAAAAAAAATACGTCATATGACTACCTCCTAGACCAGAACTATATACTAGACTTGCTGTTTACGTTCCATACATTTCCAGACCATACAATCGTTGAAGAATCGTCATCATTTTGCCACGGTTGTCAACAGTAAAAGCACTAATCTTGAAATAAAAATACAATTAAAAAACATTTGCGAAGGGCTCACCCCCTGTCACGTTGGGTTAAATACGCTTGGTGAACCGTGGGTACTTGCTTTAGCAAGTGCCTCTGCCTACCCCTCTTTGGGGATTAAAGGCGTGAAGTGTATTTTTTTTTTTTTTTTTTATTGGGCCCGTTGGTGTAGTGGTCAGCATGTCTGCCTCTGCTCCGTAGGGTCGTGGGTTCGATTCCCACCCGCTGACAGGTGCTTAGGTGATGAGCTTTTAAGTACTTGTTGGATGTGTCTGGGTGTTTTATTTATATAAGTATGTATTTAAAAGAAAAAAAAAGTATTTAAGTATGTATATTTCGTTGTCTGATTTCCATAACACAAGTGCTTTAGCTACTTAACATGGGATGAAGGCAATGTGTGTGTTGTTGTAAAATATTTATTATTATTATTTAAATTAAAAAACACTGACTTGTAAGGCAGCACGGTGTAGACCTCCTTCAGCCAGGAGAAGGGCGGGTGGTTGGCAGCAGAGGCGAGTGTGTGGAAGTACGCGATCACGTAGTCTCCGCGCACTATTGGGTCCAGCAGCTTGATCAGGTACAGCAGCGCCTGAATACAGCGTTCAGGAAACATTACACACGGCGCGAGAAGACGTGGCTTAACAGTTAACGCTTAAACTTAGACTTTTAGTTCTTAAGTTCGGCGGTTTAGTAGGTTTCATTCTTAGTATGTATCGCGCTCATGCATGAAAATCGTTGTAATGCAACGACAACGAAGGAATGGCAATGACGTCACAGCGACACTGTGACGTCATTGTCGCCGAGTCAGTGTCGCCGATCTCGAATGACGATCCCTAGAATTTCATACATTTGCATAGAACACCAATCTGTCGCTCTGACGCGGCGTCACTCTCGCAAAAGACGCTCGCTTCGAAATTCTACCTCAGGAGATCTTCGTCCAGCAGTGGACATCAGTGGGCTGACATGCCAATGATCATGACGGTTAAGAATGGGTGGATAAAACGGGGAACCTTGAATACCAACATTTGTGCTACCATTTGTTGCTATTTTTACAATAGCAATTTTGAAACTGACAAGCGGCATATACAGTGAATGTCATTCACAGAAATGTTTGAATGTAATGTTAATAAACGTCACGATTATTCGTCACACTAGAACGATCCAGTTAATATAGTTAATTAACATTGCCTTAAGTTAAAGCAAAACCAATGACCATTCACGATAACTTTTATTCCCAAAAAATAAAAGAAGTACAAAAACTAGTTAATAGACAAAGTTTCAAAGTTCCGTACCTTGTCCAGATCGATATCGCCGATGGGGAACCACTTGCCGACGAAAACGACGACGGGCCTGCCGAGGCGGTCCACGCCGCTCTGGTACAGACACCCGATGCCGGACACTTCGCTCAGGTCCTCGTTTTGAGCCCGACGGAGAAGGCGCTCGTATCTGATGAAAATTAATCATGTTAGTGCATGAGCCTATGAAAGTACTTTTCGTATAGTGAAGGCGTCAATTGTCAACCGGTTACCAGTGCATGAATCCTTGACCGTGCCACATCAGGAGTTTTGTAATTTTATAAAATACTAGTGGACTCGACAGACGTTGTCTTGTCTTAATCATATCTTAGTCATAACCTGGAGGTTGTACTGAATTTATATCATATGAATATATGTGTCCAGCAGTGGTGGTAATTTTTTTTTCATAAGAACCTTCTGCTGTCATTATTGGCGAAATCGTTCCACCCGATCCGGAGTAATGCGGTTACCAACACATTTTGGGATTCATTTTTATATAGTTTTGTTTATACGGCGATGGTATCACTCCCTGTCACGTCGGGTAAAATACGTTTAGTAAACCGTGTGCATTTGCTTCTCTGCCTACCGCTTTGGTATAAAAAGTCATGAAGTGTATTTTTTTATAAGTTTATTAACACACAACCTCAATTATAATTCAAAATGGAGGGTAAGAATTAACAATTGTACGCACATCTCCAATGTTGGTAAAAAACACGCTGTCTTTGTAGTGTGAGAACAAACACATGTATTTCATATTTTGTGTATGAGAGAAAGAGAACGTTAAGTAAAATTCAGGCCGTCACCAAGAACACATTCCAAAAGCTATGTCCTTTTTAACTTTTCCCTTGGCTATTAATATTTTCAGTCACGAATATCTAAATTAATTATCAAGTGGACAACTTAACCGGTCACTACCTAATCTAAATAGAGAAACACCATTAACGAAACCGCTTTCATTAACATTTCACCGGGGTACACTATCGCTTCAGAACCGTGACCTTGTCAAGCTCTGATCGGAATCTCTTGGATAAGGAAATGAAAGGCGACGTGATTTGTTTTAGAATGGAATTTCCTTAACTATTTCACCGGATTTAGGTGCGTAGATAACATTGCTTCAGGATCAAGTAGACGATTTTAATGTGGACGGAGTGAGATAAAAATTTGCTGTCCAAGAATGCACACGCAAGGTCGAATTCTTGGTCGGCGATCCGCACGCGCATTTTGACATTTGACGACGATGTATTTAATATAGCTATGTTGCTTGTTTATACGTACTTATCGTCTCGCACTGCAATCAGAGGTCGTAGGACAGGGTCAAAGACAATTTTAATAGCTCAACTTATTTACGGCTATGATCCAGTTTCTTTAGTAAGATATAGTATCAAATATGTTTGATGTTCAGGTGAAATTCGATGGCGATATACATAGACAGTGCACATTACGTTTTCAAGAGACATTTGTCTAGGTGTACGTGTTATTAGGACCTCAAAAATGTGAGGTTCTTTTAAGATATTCAATTTTTTGCCTAACAGACTTTCTTCCCATAATCAGGTGATGATTTTCCGTTTCCTAGAAGATCAAATCATTTTTTATCTAGAAGATATAGAGGTACAATTTGGTAAAGCTACCTATAATTTCACCAAAATACAAGTAACGTTATAAGTTGCTTGCGAGAAGGTAGCAGTTGCAGCTGCTTTCATAGTTAGGTTAGAAAACTAACCTATGTTTGTGGAATACAGACCTCTGCCTCTATATGAAGATTCTAGGATACGCCGTTAAGATTTTGAAGAATGTCATTAACATTTATAATATCCACCATAATATCATAATCCTTTTTGAACCAATCTCATACTTAAGGTTGCCCTTTATGTCCTATACTGAAATAACCCTAACTACTATCAGTATTTTTACGTCACACTACAGACATTCGAACCTACATATAATTATATTATGCCTAGACGTGATATTTGTAAATTAATAAATCGAAATGCCAGAACCCTTAAAAGAATGACAAATACACGAAATCGACAAATTAAAACTGGACTGTCACTCAATAAGCGCACATACATAGGGCAGATCGTTACAGCTTAGTCACCACAACTGTGTCGTGTCAGGGGCTCGGAAACTACCACACGGCCGCCATCTTGTCATTGATGACGTCACCGTGGAGAGGCAGAGGTCGAGTACTACGTCACTACCCTCTTTCCTACGTTGTTGATTAAACCGCCAAACACGCACAGAAAAAAAATATAGGTTCTAGATCATTTTTTATTTGTGCCACAAAATAATTGATGAAATACTTCTATTTTTAGGGGTTGGTATCAGAAAGGATATTTATAAAGTCGTTTGTCTGATATTAGGCCAAGGTTGGGCCATGAGCCGTGGACATTTGGAATGGTACTGTTTGTCTTAAAAGCTGAACTGTCGTTGCGTGTTATTTCCTAGCGAGTAGAGCTCATTACATTAGCTATCTAGGCATCAACGGTCCCTGAACAATACAAGAGTGGGCAGTTAAGATATATTGGTCAGTCAACACAGTGATATGAAGGCGTGGGCCCCATTATACATTTGACGCGGAGAAAATTTGAAAAGGGACGTCATATGTCGCACACGTTTCACACTCATAATTAATTACAGTGAATATTGTCGACTAAACCTCAAGAGGAAATGAGTAAAACTTCAAAGTAGAATCAGACTTACAAGAGCATACATACATACATACACTTCACGCCTGTCTCCCAGAGGAGTAGTCAGAGACTACAGATCTCCATTTGTCACGGTCCTGACATACCCCTTTCGCTTCATCTACATTCATACATCTTTTCATACATGACCTCCGGTTTCGAGTACTTTTCACGCCACCTTCGGCCAGGACATCACCAATCTGGTCTGTACATGTCCATCTGGGGCGACCTCTACTCACCCGGCCCATTACATCACACATATAAATCTCTTTCGTCAAACGACTTTCATCCATTCTCTCTATATGTCCAAACCACCGAAGCATATTCTAATCAAACCTAATACTAATACGATTAGAGCTTTCTAAGAAGCAGTACTTAACTGGAACGAACTGTAACCCTAAGTATCCTTAAAACATGCCGGGAACTTATCCATGTATGCTGGTTATCCTGTATTTGAAGTACAACTGACCATGGCCCAACATCTACACTCTGGTAGTCAGTGGCATGCACTGGCTTTTACGACAAGGTAGGCAGTAATCCCCACGGATTGACACCTATGAATAGGTAACTTGTCTTTACGAAATACAGATACCTCCCTATCTGCTCACCCACAAAACACAGGACCTTCGTCAGCCTATGTCGTGAGTACAACAAAATAAGATCTAACAATAACTCGTATTATTAGGTCGGGAAGCCAAAATAGGTATAGTACGTTTTTCTTTAAATGAGATAACTAGTAAACAAACAATGCAAATCTGAACTGAAAAGATGATTGACAATGTACTGTCATTTTATGCGGAGATAATTTGTTGCAATGAAACTTTTGAAACATGAACATGGTAAGCGGAAAGGTATGGTAGAAACAAGGGCCTGCAAAAAACCTATACATACAAGTGCACACATTATCTCAATCATAACTTAAAGGAAAAAAGAACCGACTTCAACCCGTAAAATTTGACATATATGTGTGGTTTCCTCATGGATGCCATTGTCGGAACTGAACCAAATGTATATGGGACCAAACGGGAAGCACCAGCTTTCAAATAAAAAAAAAATATATCCAAATCGGTTCACTCAGGCGAAAGTTCTGAGGTAACAAATATAAAAAAAATACAGACGAATCGAGAACCTCCTCCTTTTTTGTAGTCGGTTAAAAATTATATTTTCATCTCTTGAGGATAATCGCGGTATATTCCACTCTACTGGTCTAATATGCTACCGGAATGAATAACATTATCGAATTTTCCGGTGACGGCGCTGTTTTATCACAACACAATACTATGGCAGCATCACTAATGCGGCCCATTGTGCGTGGAGGAGGCCACACTCGATACATTAAAACTATTATACCGTAGTAAGTATTCGGCAAAAGCCAATGAATGGCTTGTACCGCCACTTTTGGCTTATGCATTGGCATCGTATTCTTTCTTTCATTACAAAGTAAACTGACGAACCAAACGGTTTGCGTCTAGTTAGGATTCTTTCATAGTGCGAACCGCCAGGATGTGGAATGACTTGCCGGAGCCTGTGTTTCATGCGCAGTACAGTCTGAAGGTCTTCAAATCGCGGATGAATAAGTACCTAATGATCAAGTGTGCTCCATCGCTGCTTAACATCAGACAGGATGGCGGTCAAACGCTTGTTCATAGTGATAAAAAAAAGATTTACGGAAAAGAATTAATCAGCATTCTTTTGGGAAGAAGAAAAAGAAACAGTTACATAAGTACCTGCAAGAGAGAAGATATTTCTCATCTCTAAACATCATATGTACGAAGGATTCATCTAACGACTCAGTTTATAATTTGAAAGAAAACAGAACAGACTTCATCCAATACTATATGCTCCTACGATTTTATAAAGTTCCTCTCGGTTTATCTGTGGTTTCTCGATTCATCATCAAACCCTGGCTTCCTAAACATGGGAGCACCATTGAAATACCGTCATTCCGACAAAACTAATCATCAAAATCGGATCATAAACGATGTAGTTATCCGAAAACACGCATAAAAGAAATATACATACGGTAGAATTGAGAAATACTCCTTTATTGAAGTCTCTTAATAAAACAATATGCAAGACATCCAACAGCAAATAGTTGCCAACGTAACTTTTGTGAATAAACTAATAATATTAATGGAAAACATCGTAAGAAGATCCAACTGCACACCAATGCACTGTTCCTTGCATAAGATATCCTGTTAGAATACATTCGTTGGACATTTGTTTAGAAAATATATTTATCCCTTTTCGGAATTAAACGTTAAATAAACAAGAAAAAATTTTACGGTTAAAGGAATGCTGAACAACATCAATAAACTAGAAATAGTACGCACTGTTTACTCGTAAATTCCTAGACTGAAAGGTCAGGCGTCTGGTGTAAATGTGTTGCTATTACACATGGCAATGAACACCAGGAAATACATACAGGAAACACTGACGATCGTTAGATAGAGCTACAACATTGATGGGAATCCTGTAATATTTTCAGAAGCAGAGGTTGTATGATTAAAAATACACACACAGTCTGAATTGATTGGATGAAGTGATTGATACACTACACGCATTTTTATTCCAAAGCGGGGTAGGCAGAAGCACTTTCTAAGCATATGCCTAGAGTTCACCAAGCGCATTTAACCCAACGTGACAGGGGTGAGCCAATCGCCGTTAAAGGCTTCATCACGATGTTGTCCTTTGAGTGTATCTATGTGTATGCTAAATTAATATGATTAGTTTGTTCCGAACAAGCATACATTATCATAAAATATTTAGATAAGTCTTTATAATGATTCATCATTCGTGGTAATGCATTAATAATGATCGGGGAAACCATGTAATGAGGGTTTTCTGACTGCTTCAAATATGTCAAAAGTAGTTCCAAAACGTCTCACAGGTGGCGCTAATCAGACACGATCTTCAAGGAGAAACTCATGTGAGAATTGTCAACAGAAAATTTAACTATAAAATGACAACCCAGTCTAGGTAGTGCCATCTGTGGATATTTCTTAGAACTGCAATAAATCACTTGTAAGAAAACCTCCCATTGTATTCATAGTATTGTCAATAATGATACAAATTTTAAAACCTACTTCGACTTGTTAGACTGAAGCTTAAAAATGATGTAGGACTGCAAGCACCTATCCGTGCTATATGTATAGACGTGCGTTTGTTTTATTAGTGAATAGCATTTCAACTGATGCGCAGTTACACACGATATAACACGATAAATAAACGTTTCATAAACAGGCGCATGATACGGCACCGTAGTAAACAACACAGTGAAACGTTTCATTCAAACAAATTGTGATCGTACGCAGTAGCACATTCAGTGGGAGCGATGACGCGAGTAAAAGCACAAAAATACCCTGAGCGGATGTTTAAAAAAAAATCCTCTCCTTAAAAATTCAAGGATTATTTTTAAAACTTGGCGAATTTGCTCTCTCCAAACAAACGCCACGTGAAAATCGTGATAAGGAACCCTGAAGCATTTTATTGTGGTATTTGTTCGGCTTCACGGGATTATTTGAGTAATTCTGCTGTATTTAAAGGATATATTCGTATGAATGATGTTGAAGAATGCTAAACTGGTGTAATTATGATATCAAGTGTAGTAATAGACAAGTAAATAAAGTAAAGAAACAACACCAAAAAATTATCCGCGAATTATTTCCCTAGTCGTCATCACCAACAATCTTTACAACTACATTATCTTTCATCACCAGCACATTATTACACTAATTCCACCACATTAACACAATAATTTCAGGGATTTTTTTTTGACAATGATAAATAAATAAGCCATTTGCATCTTACTTCTTCAATCAAGTACCACTGACAGTCTGTCAGTCTTAACCTATCTCTAACAATATTACTTAAAAGTAGTTTAGACTAGGACTAGTAGGTTAGACTCAACGTTCGGTGCTCTCTCTGCATTCTTTATATTTAGCTCAATGAAGCCCTAGCAACAAATTAGTGGCCGGTAATAGAACGTAACAAGCGACGTACAAACGTTCATTCAACTTGTATTACATGATCTAATTGGGCATGTGCCACGGTGTGACGTGTTACATAGTCCAGGTGCATTCATGTACGATGCTGTAAATTATTTACTCAGATATCGTACGAGTTTGGCTGTTGTACGTATTTCGAACGTTTAAATTTATATTACGGAAGCTGAACCTACATGGTACTTAACATTCTTGAAATTTTCGGATGTCACCTCCTACCTAGAGATGTCAAAACGGAATGCGCGTTCAAGCATGTGACAGGATGATGACTGTGTGCTCTTACAAAATGTATCATCATGATAATTCATGTTTGTCGCTTGACAGCCACAGGGCCATATGCTGCGGTGCGTACGTGACAATATCCCACATCCCAATTTCTCCGGAATTATAATTTAGGATTACGAATGTTGAAATGAAAAACAACGATAGAAAAATTGTTATCTCTGCAAAGTCTTTTAGAAAATAGAAACGACCTTGCGCATACGGGACAGTTGTAGACGAAAATAGATTTCCACTGGCCGAGTCGAGTGGAAAAACATCTCACTTTCGGGGATATGCGGGAAACGTGTGGACTTCTTGAGCGACCACAAAAAAAGGAGGTTTCTAAATTCGACCGCGTATATTATTTTTTATGTATGTTCGCTGATAACTTTCACCGTTATCGAGGGGAATTTGAAATGATTTCCGTGATCATTTGGGGGAGGAAATGCCAATAATCGCCACGCTTAGCAGGCGGGTTGGCGATCGCAACGGTGATGCATTTTAACTCACACTGCCCGTCCTCTGAAGAGTACCCTTGGTCGCCTCTTAAGACGCGGTGGTGACAAATGTATTCTATTCACCGTCACCACAAGGCAATTTTGGTGTAGTAGTCAGCATGTCTGCCTCTGCTCTATAGGGCCGAGGGTTCGATTCCCACCGCTGGCAGGTATTTAGGTGATGAGCTTTTAAGTACTTGTTGGATGTGTCTGGGTGTTTTATTTATATAAGTA
>SJJU01003977.1:0-36123 GCA_012932125.1 Conopomorpha cramerella
GCGTCTGTGGTGCAGTTGGTCGGACACTTGACTTGTAACCGGGAGGTCCCGGGTTCGAGTCCGGCTACTGGACGTGTACCAATGGGACTCTTTTTCAAAGCCTATGTACGCAACGCAACGCTCGTACGTTGAAGGTCAACATCGTGATGAAAAACCCGCACACCACAAGGTGTGTGAACCCTATAACGGCGATGGGCTCACCCCCTGTCACGTTGGGTTAAATACGCTTGGGAACCGTGGGCATTTGCTTATTAAGCAAGTGCCTCTGCCTACCCCTCTTTGGGATTAAAGGCGTGAAGTGTATTTATTTTTTTATTTTTTTTTCTTTAGCCCATTTTTGTGTTCCCTCTGTTTCCTCCACTCCTCTCGATTTTGAGCCACTTGTTGCCACCCTGGTTCATATTTGTCTAGGTCGTCCCGCCATCTCCGCTTAAGTCGACCGCGTCTTCGGTGCCCGTCGTACCAAATATGCAGTCTGCTTTTATACTTTTCAATAGCGCCCAGAAATATCCCTATTGTAGGCAAAAATTTTAAGAGTGTGCCCGCGGGGGAGCTTGTAAGTATTGTTTTTGAAGCACAGTTAAAAGTATTCATTAATTACTTAAGTCCTAGCATACCCGGAGAGTACCTATGTAGCAGTGGCGTGCACTGGCTTTTACGACAAGGTATGCAGTAATCATGATGATGATGATGCAGTAATCCCCAAGGATTGACACCTATGTATAAGTAACTTTTCTTTACGAAATACCGAATACTCACCCACAAAACACATAGCCTTCGTCAGCCTATGTCGTGAGTGCAACAAAAAAAGATCTAGCAATAACTCTATTATTAGGTCAGTGTCTTTTTACCTATATGGTGAGCACGCCACTGCTATGTAGGTCCTATGGCTTTGCAGGTATGTTTTTTTTTATTGCACAGGTGAGGCTGGTTCTGGTGAACCAGCCAAACGCTGGTGCGTTTGACCACCATCCTGCCTGATGGTAAGCAGCGATGTGGTCTACGGCAGAGCACACTTGTGCTTTAAGTACACTTACAGACTATACTGCGCAGGAAACGAGAGACTTCGGCAAGACGCGTCAACAGAATATCACGTGTATCACACATTGTTTTCTTTTTTGCTGCTAGCTGCAGCACTCCTCTCAACCGTGTATACCGGGCTCTCTGTTTAGCTGTTTACCTATAGCAAGAAGAACGTAAAGTCGAAAAATAGAAATATAAATAAAAAAGCGATGTCCCCATACATACTCGATCGGCTGCTTGTGTTTGTATAAGAGTATTTCTGGGTCACCCTTTGCATAACATTGTCGGTTTATTACAAAAGTCCTTCGAAACGCTTGCATCGATTTTATGAAATTTTGTGTGCATATCGGGTAGGTTGTAAATTTATAAGGCCAAACAAATTGTAAGGGTGGCCCACCCCTAAATGTATATTGGCAAAACAACGTTTTCCGGGTCAACTAGTAATATTTTTGCTACGCTTTCGCACGAAAAATGCAAATTTATAGATATAAACGTGTAATATGACATGCGCTACGGAATACTGTCCTAGACTGTAGCAACCACCTCAGTCTCTCTTCAAAATGCTGATACTTTTCGTAGCACCGGAATTATCATCGTCGTGTTCATAAATGATAAAACTTTGACTAGTTGACGAATGTCAATAATTTAGACCATTTTCTTCGTTTTCATCAGTTTTTATTATTTAGGGTACATTTAACCGGCTTTTGAGACCTTAT
Organism: Conopomorpha cramerella; assembly: GCA_012932125.1. NCBI lineage: Eukaryota > Metazoa > Arthropoda > Insecta > Lepidoptera > Gracillariidae > Conopomorpha > Conopomorpha cramerella. Next base: position 1,740 of record SJJU01003977.1, read on the forward strand.
AAATACCACATTATGTTTCGGAGTGACAATGTGAAGTCACCGTTGTCTTCACGAATTTTTTTGCAGCAGCATTTTTATTTTTTTGCGGCATATTACTAAAATTGCGAACAATACGCGTCAAAGCGACGTAAAAAACGAGCGTTTTGGAAATAGAACTCCCTCATTTCTTCTTAAATTGTGTATCTCATCTCATTCGGGAGTATGGAGGTCGAATGTGCAATAAACCTGATTAGGCAGGCTTTATCTTTCACTATTTCCCTTTTCCATTTGTTTATTTTTTATCGAATCTTCTGCACAGACTTTTGAAGTCGGAAGCTGTATTTGCTGCGCAGTATGGTCTGAAGGCCAGGGGCTTAAGTCAAGGGTGGATATGTACCTACCAAAACGTGTACTGCACCTTAGACTACATCACTGCTTAACTTACACTAGGCAAAGTAGTGGTCCAACGCTTGCTTGTACTGTACAAATAAAATAAAAAATAAACATTTTGTACGAAACCTAATAATATGCGATGTTAAACGAAAAAGTAACCCACATGAAATAAAAGTGGGGTGAATAGGAAAACGGATACAGAAATGAATTCGAAACAACAGTGATTTGTCTATTGATATCATTGTCATTGACAGTACCTACCTACATAACGTAACTTTACTTAGCGTAATAATTTTTCGTTTTGACGAAGCCTATGGTTGATATCAATCTGTTTAAAATTGTATTTTGTATTTTAAGAAAATAATAAGAAATGTATAAAACCCACAATTTCATTTGTTTCAATTTTGTCTTTAGCACACTTCCAGGCAAAGTCCAATGATAGAAAAGGACAAGGCTCTGAGTATGTTCAGGCAAAAAACGTCTATAATATTATTAGTAACAGAACAATATACGAAATTCGAGTAAGTAATGGTCATGCATAAAAAATACACCCACATCCAAAGCGGGGTAGCTACAGACACTCAATGTTGTAGGTACTTACCTAAATCAGAATAATAACTGATGAGGATACATAATTGAGGAAAATCTCATTCCCCGAGTGATCGACGGAAATGTACAAGGATTGTAACGGGAATGATAGTACAATGTGTCATTGTGTAATGATAGTGAAAATATGGTATAGTATGGACATGACAGCTAGAGAGATAAATGATGGAATAAAAACTTATTTTTCCGACGTCTTTTCTCCTTATTGTCGTTGGGACGTGCACCAAAGAAACATAAATCACTATGTACCTATAGTGTCTTCACGATGAAGGAAAAACGTGATTAAACGCATACCTACGTAAAATACTTTTATCAAGTCTCTTGACCTATCACGTAGACTGAATGAACAATAACATCTGTTTCAGTGAAATCTTATATCCTTACATTTGAAACGCAGTACAATCAGGAAATCGATCGATTGAATGGAATGAACATAAGAGAATATTCATACTTAAGGATATAAACAATTTATTCGCCCCGCAGATGGATTGAAAAATATGAAATAAAAGAATCAATGGACCAATTTTCTTACTGTTCCTTCTCCTGATATTAATAAGCACAACAAATTAATAATAAAGAGAAGTCCAGCCATTCTCAAGTTTTGCTCTTAGAAGGACATTTAGCGATTCATTTTTAATTATCTAGGTACTTAAAGATGAATTAGTGTGACGTCTCTAATTGCACAGTTCATTACCTTTAAGAATATACTTGATATGCTCGGATTTTCCCCATCTCATGCTGATTTGGGATGTACATAGAATGCATCAGTTGCCTTTGTTCCTGGCACGTCGAAGCAAAGTATAGGATCGGGAGATTTAGGTTTATTCAGACTATGAGCTAACAACTTGTAACTGAAAGCCCATATTGACATTCTTCACTGCTTAGATACACACATCAAAAGTGTCTAGGGATCAAGTACATTTTAGAAGATTGCAATCAAGAATATCTTTTACAAAAACTGAATTCATTCATAATATATGTGGTGATAAGTCATTGATACAGGCATGGGGAATTAAGTACTAAATTACAGGCCTGTGTCATGTACCTATATTCTAAAAGCTGTGTAGTGCCGCTGACAATTTCATTTTTCATTTACAAGTTTTTCACATTTACCCCGTATGACGTTCTTTCCGGTCCCATATTACTACCATAACTCACGTCGTTAGCATACTGATATAGACTGAAGGCGGAATCACATTTGAGGCAGAACCGCACAGTCGTATTTTTTTGCAAACGAAAGTTAAGTTAAAAAGATTTTCTTGAGGCTTACATCAAATATTTCCCCTTTTCCCGGATCCGCTCGTGACCACAGCACATGTAACTATAACTGTGTCGAAACAAAAAAAAAACTATTGTTATCTGAAAATGAATGTTATGTTTGATTAATTTCTCGCACCCAATATAAATTTTAATACAATTATTTCTACTAGAGATATCTGCTTATTAGCAATATTTATGTGCGAGTACTGCATAAAGATTTCAGCACACTTTGTAATTTCTTATAACCTCCAATAATGGACAATTTAAGTCTCATAATAATCGTATAGGTGTGTAGATACTTTTCCTGCCACCTCTTACTACCGTTTTAAAGAGCTTTTTAAATAGTTCTAACTGAAAAAGCAAAGAGACTTTTGCATTACGGAATTGACTTTGCATTCGAAGTTTTAATTTAACAGCCTCTTATTCTTAGAATTTAATTAAGTAGGTACGTAATAGCTCTTTTCATGGGGGAGCTTTTAACGTGGTAAAGAACTCAAGATGTTAGAATTTTTCCGTGAAACGTTGAATAGGAAAATGTGCAAAGTGATACTAAGACTATTTCATTCGAACATGTAGCACAGTCTTTTCCAACATGGGCCATAACACCTCCTTGTGGGGCAAGTAAGGTAAAGGCTCATGTGGCGTACCTGCGACGAACTGGCGGCGACGGTGCGACGTCAATCGCCCGTCGTAACCACGCTGCTCGAGCCCATGGAGTTCTAAACGTCGTTGAATTGAATCGACTGATGTGCACCGGACGGCGTTGCATCGAGTCGGAGGCACGCTGCACGAACCCTAATGAAGGTGGGCGGTATGATACCCAGAAAAAATCTGTTCCGATTATATAGCTCAATAATTTATCTCATTTGATGTTATAGTGGTTTGAAAGTAGACAATTACAGGACGAGGGTCCGTTGAAAAACTTTTTATTTTCACAGTTGGCAGTAGATAAAATAAGTTTGGTATCTATCTATCCTATCCCAATATGATCATATTGTTGAAGCCATATTCTAATTAAATAAAAACACGATACAGCTAAAATGTAAATACGTTTACTCGACGCACGCTGTCTTTTAAATAAATAAAGTCTTCTCATCGTTTTTGATCCGTGGTAAGGATATAGGTATTTGTTCAGCACACTATTATTATATCAAAGCATCCTTTATGACTTCCTACTTTACTTACATCTTCCTTTTTTAGAAAAACTCGTAGTAAATATTTTCTGTAGAATTTTCCTATAGTGATATTAAAACTCAGTGTAACTATAGGAACCCAGTTTTATTCCCCCACAGAGGGAAATATTAATAAACTAACGTTTGAAAGGACGTTCATCGCCAACATAAATAATATAGTTTGACATAAATATATTTTTCACAATATGTCGGCTAGCAAGTGTGGCAAGATACATTAATGTTGGTTGTCAATATCTTTTACGACTTTACGTAAATGTATTAGTTTCTTGACACACAAGTGCGAGGTTATAAAATGGCAATATTATGTACTTACTTTGTATTTTAAGAATACCAGTAGGTGTTTCGAATAATACAAGGATTGGATTCGGAATACTTTGTATAATTATCAGACCTTGACTCTCCTCCGGACTTTTTTATCGTATCTAATGTACGGTGTCAATGAAGTTTCACTAAATTAAACAACATGGGGACTGCGAATGGTCTGTCAGCACCATTAGAAATAAACACAAGTAGGTATTTTTTTTTACTACTAAGTTTACTAGTCGCCCAATATTTTTAAAGTTCAAAGTATCATGGGACCACCTTTGAAATATCTTCTTCCCAACAAAAAAAGGATCATCAAAATCGATTGTTTTATGAATCGATTTATCATCATCGTCACTAAGTTACCTGCTAACAAAAATATAAAGAAACTTGAGAAAGACCTATTTTTTATAAACCGCTTGAAAATACTGGACAATCCGAACTTGTAAGATGTACTAGAGAACGCTTCTCGATCGTACTTTTAGTTATGCATATGCATAAAATTCAGTTTCAAAGAGTACTTACGGGCAATATTCCATACAACTTCTTTCCCTCAATCAACCTATTAGAAACATTTTATTAGCATTAAAAATATAATAATATACCGATGTCCTTTTTCAGGCTCTGAACTATCTGTGTAACAATTTTCAATGAAATCGGTAGTTTTGGTGTGAAAGCGCGACGTACAGAAAGACAGAGTTACTTTCGCATTTATAATATTAGTAAGGATAAAGCCATATGAACCATTAAGTTAAACAAAGTTGTCTTACATTATATCAAGGCCTCGACAAGATGAAACCTATTTCTTACCCGTTCATAATACGTGCTGTAGAGCTTATTATATATATCTTACATGTAAGTGCATAATCGAAACGTTGTCACTAAGATTCATTAGCAAAAAAATCACATCTCTATTAATTGATGACAACGAGCTAAGAAGCAATAGGACGTCCAACGCTGAGATACAAATGTCCTCGCCATATATCTGGTTGTCAGTCACATCCATTCTAAAAATTGTTCATGTATTTATCAATCTTGCTTCTTAGATGACGCCGACTGTAGCCCATCGTAACTTGTTTATAGGTATATTGTTAAGTTATTTTCGACACATGGCCTAAAGTTAATTTATTTTTGGGACAAAGCTCGCGGTCATATTGCCCTTTGTTCTTCCCAGATACTTCCGAACTTTTGCTCTGATACAATTCTGTTTCGATTCCAATTATGAAGTTTCACTTCTTCGGGAGCTTTCGCCAACACTCGTCCGTTTATTGGTTCTTATTCGAGGTGAAAGGTGTCACACTGTGTTTTAGTCTGTGACTATTTCGTTACACGAATTTGCACTTTCATTCTATGATTCGCAGGGGACAGGTTACCTTGTTTGTAGATTGACAGTCCGAGTATTAGACATTATAAAACTTAGCAATCTCGATCATAAAAAAGAAAACTGCGACTCGTTGACCATCGAATAAACGTTGCGTGGGTGAGACGTACATAATATTTCTATTTACCTACTTCAAATCCGAATTCTATTTAGATCTCCCTACATTCAAAACTAGTGGATGCCCCGCGGTTTCATTCGCGCAGTTATAGTATTAATTTCCTATTCCAAATTTTAGAAACATAAATCCAAAATCAACGTTTTTCTCTAAAAACTACACCATTTCTAACCCGTTAGGGGATAAATCTTGAAAAAAGCCTTTCTAACCTCACGTAAACATCATAAAAAGAACCGTTGTGCAAAATTCAGCTTTCTAGGGTCAAGGGTTTGGCTGAGAATTTGAGTTTTATATATTTAGATGCAACATTAATGACTGATCAAAATATGACTCAGTAAAAATAAAATAAATAAAAAAAAAACGTCATGGAAAACAACCCGTTTTCAAAATATCACATTTATTTAACCCGTGCAAAGCGGTGTCAATATTATTTTAAATTATTTTTAATATTGTTCAAAAAACCAGCGATTACCACACATTTATACAGATCTCAACTTAGTAGTACTGTAATTAATAACTCTTGTATAAATTACATCTCTTTTCCAAGAAATGCCATAAAGTCTTTTCCAAGAAATGCCATAAAGTCGATAATTGTGTGTATCCGAGTATTTCCTTCATTTTCCTACTTCAAAGGAACTGAACGGTGAACCGACTTCTATATGAAACCCTATGTTTAGTCCACGAATGATCACATAAAACGTAATAAATCAATATGGCAGCAGCTGCGAGCTTTCGCAGTAAACTACACTTTTTGCTCAGAGCATTTTGTACTGATAAGAAAATAATTGTGTTAACCATCTTTATTTAATTTAAACTTTTCTGTTTTTTGTTTATTGTTTTATTGTAACTAAATACTTAATAGTTTAAGTTATATTTTTACTTACATTCTGTTTGAATAAAAGTTAATCTGTTCCTAACTACTAGGTATCTGTGCGTTTTATTATGGTTATGGGCCCAGACCATAATTTGCGATAAATTACAGTTACAGTTTTATTGTGGTTTTATTCCGGACTATTTACTTTTTTCGTGGACTATCAGTGCACCGTTTGATATTAAAATATAAAATCGCTCCTTTGTGGACCTATAGGTTCGGCTCCTAGAACTCTATTATCTTACTAATAGGTTTGAAATTTTATGGATTTAGCTTTATCCCTATAAGGTTAACCATTGTATTCTAGTTTTGACGTTTCTAAATAATCAATTAACTGAAAATTAACCGCATCACTAACACGGACAGCTAATCATACGCAACAATCTGAACTGGCAGCAATCTATACAGTCAACAATCTATTGATAATTGAACAAGAAAACAGTAAAATTTACATTATTCCACGGAAGCTCGCATTGATGCAATGCACATTTTAACACCAAAATTGATTTAGAAAAAGAAAAGGCGAACATAGTTTAAAAATCAGAAACAAAATGAAATACTTTAATGCTGAATTTTCATTAATATATCAGGACTCGGATCACGAGTGCTTCCAAAGGAACAACAAAAAGGCTTCATGACAGCAGAAATGCGCAAAGTCACTTTTAAGGAAGAGGAAAAAACGGATTCCCTACTAAAATTCGCTTAATTAAGGGTTACTTTGTACTGCTCCGTGTTCTGACGGGAGTTTTGATCTTTTGCAGATAATACACCGGGACTTGGCGGCACGCAACGTGCTCATCAATGATGAGCGCACGTGCAAAGTAGCAGATTTCGGCTTCGCACGTGACGTCACCGGGAAACACGTGTACGAGCGCAAGAGCGACGGTCGACTGCCCATTAGGTAAGATATTGTGTATGTATAATGAGCTAGCTGTTATTGATATTCACATCTCAGTATGAAACACCCAACATACAGATGGCAAGCTTAACACATTATGTTATAATTACTATATATAGAGCGTCTGTGGTCCAGTTGGTCGGACACTTGACTTGTAACCGGGAGGTCCCGGGTTCGAGTCCGGCTACGGGGCGTGTACCAATGGGACTCTTTTTCAGAGCCTTTGTACGCAACGCCTTTTCCGGGAATATGTACGCAACGCAACGCTGATGGGGTGAAGGAAAACATTGCACAACGTTTCATTACAATGCATTGTAATGATACCTGCACATCACAAATTGTATGAACCTTATGACGGCAATGGCCTCGTCCTTTGTCACCTTTTGGGTTATATAGGCTCGGTGAACCGTGTCTATTTGATTAGCAATTAGCGGCGAGAGAGTCGAAAAGGCGTGAAGAGTTTATTTTTTTTTAGTTTATTCGTTTCTTTTAAGTGCGCCAAGGTGCATTACATTTTGTTGGTGCCAAACATCATAAATCATAAACACACGTCCATAAATTCTAATGGGGCGGGCACACCTTGGGCGCCTTCTGATGCATCCTTGTTCTCTGCTCACTTCCACCCCGACAGCTCGGGTAATTGTGATAAATTTCCAGCCCATAGCCCAATAATACCTCATCCAACCCATATCCCGTCGGTTGCGTTTTATGCCATGGTTTTGGAAGAAGTACATCCGGTATCATTATTTTTATTAGTATCATACGTATTATAGCATTGTGTTATATTTGCCATGTACTGAACTAAATGCCAATAACTTAATATTTAATGATGGTATTTAAGTACAAAGAAAATACTTTTGTCACAGAAGTTCGAATAACGCGACTTCATCCTAAAATGCAACTGAATTTAAAATTAGAATCAAGTATCGTTTTTTCCCCATAACATACATACTTTGCTTTAGCAAGTGCCTCTGCCTACCCCGCTTTGGGATTAAAAGGCATGAAGTGTATTTCTTTTATTTTAATTGAACATACATACCGTATAATTGAAATTTTTTAGCCCAGATGCTTGTGGGTATTATCTATTTTTGTGATTATTTGACAGTGAATACCAACGAACCGTTTGGGTCGTGTCCCACCTAATATGTAGGCACTGACATACATAACGAATTCGACACCACCTGGTTTTACTTCCTCAACTAAACTGCACTGCACTTACATTTTTTTACCAGATAAAGGATTTATTTTTAAGGAAACGCGCACTTTAAAACAGATATTATAGCGCGAAGATTATCCAAAGATAAGCATTCAGCTTACCTTCGTTGTTTGCCCGACGTTTCCACACAGTTACATGTGTCGTGGTCGCGAGCTGACTCATTTTCTGAATTATTTTTACCTACTGCTTATTAAAACACCGAAGAATTGTACGCTATTTACCGTAATTCTAGAACGACCCGTATTTATTTATAAAAGACCAAACACTGTAAAATAGATATCTTAAATTCAAAATCTCTCCTCAACTCAACCGCACCATACGCCTCAAACTTCTTTTTTTGTATCCAGATGGATGGCTCCGGAGTCTCTATACGATGATATCTTCAGCGTGAAGTCAGACATCTGGAGCTTTGGTGTGCTGCTGTGGGAGATCGTCACACTGGGCTCCACGCCCTATCCCGGACTGTCAGCCGGCGACGTCATGAAAAAGGTCTGAATTTATAATCATAACGTACATAAAAATAAAAATTGGGTTAAATAGAATCTTTGGGAATATAAAGTTAGTAAAGTAATTTTTAACTGGGAAGAGTTAGACATGTAGTCGTATCAGCATGTGCTGAATATCTTTTGTTTCGTTTTAAAAATGGTAGGTATATCCAAATGTGCATAATGTTTTTAATTCTAGAGAAAACTGTGTTTTGTGATCCCGCATATACATTGCTTGTAGCCCCTTGTGTACTTTGACACTTCACCCCGTTTAATTTTGAAAAGAATACGACCTGAACGTTTTCCCCATTATTATTGGTAGTATCAAGATCTAAAACTGGTTCTTGCTCTAGTATAATACGTGGCTAATGTGATCCGATTTCAACATTGTTTTCTAGGCCTGTATTCTGAAACAATAATTAGTCACTCAAGTGTCATTGGAACCTAGTTTGTTCATTTAACCCAAACACGATAAGACCTAGACCGACGTTATTTAAGCTTAGGATCGTTTCTTGAGGTGAGTTTTAAAATACGAGTAGGTTCAATAACTTTATCTTACTCACCCTATTACGTTATTTAAGCTTAGGATCGTTCCTTGAGATGAGTTTCAAAATACGAGTCTATAGGTCCGATAACTTTATCTTACTCACCAGGTACGAAGTGGTCATCGGCTGGAGAAGCCGGAGCATTGCCGCCGGGAGTTGTACAACATAATGTACTACTGCTGGGAAGCGGACGCCGCTGCCAGGCCAGATTTCATCGAGTGTGTCGGCTTACTGGAGAAATTGCTCTGCACTGAAACTGACTACATCGAACTGGAAAGATTCCCAGATCACACCTATTACAACGTCCAGCACTTAGACGGAGAGAAATTGTAAATACGTTTTGTAATTATTTTTTTAAGTCATTCACTATCCAAAGTATGTATTTCATGGATATTTTGCCGAGGGCATTAAATTTGTTTATTGTTTTTAAGAATACGAAGTTTTAACGCGAACATCATGATTTGTGTGAAACTGAAATGTAGTAGCTTCTTTGTGCATATAACTATTTGCTTTATTCAACTTCACTTCATGGTTATTATGCACGATGACTTTTCACAATTAGTTCATAGTTTAAGTTCATAGTTCATCGGTAAAACGAGACACCAATCTAATTGCAATATACATTACACAGGGATTTCAATTATAATGATTTCTGGAACATGTGCTAAAAGTACTTTTTTACATAAGATATTTTTTCATATGTCATGTTCAAATGATTTGATGTAAAATAAGGAAGGTCTAGAAGTTGTAATGGCGTCATTAGGAATATGCATAAGGGCTTGGAAAAGATAGTTCATATAAAGGCGAATAATGTAATAGTATTGTAAAAGACCATTAAATTAGGGTATTCAACCATTTTCATCAGGATGTCCAATACTATCACTAATTTGGACCTTATATTATATACGTTTGGTGTATCTATTAGTTACTTACCTTTATATGGATACACTCCATAACCTATGAAATGATAATAAAAATGTACTTAGACTAAGTAACACTTAATTTTGTATAGTAATGATATTGTAGTGATATTTGCTAAGATCTGATATTAAAGTTAGATATTTTATTTCATAGAAGTGTAAGGGGAAATAATAGAACATTTCGAAAGTATTTTTATTCAACATTATTTACTTTGTGTGTTTGGACAAATGTATCTGAAAGCTTCGTAAAAAGTTTCCACTCGTAACAGTTTTCATCCGGACGGATTCCATTTGAAATATTAGTAAATATTTGGCTTTACGTAAGCTCGAAACGACGTTTGTCTCTGAAATCAAACATCCTCGACGAACGTCGTTTCTTTGTATTATTGTTGTACTACTGTTGTAAGTAATAGTCAATAATAACTAAGGATAACATACTGCTAGTATTTTATTGCCGGGAAATGTTGTTTTTGATTGAAACGTAACATAAAAATGGGTTAAAATTGTCACAATAATAATCTAATTTCTTGAATACTCAGAAAATTATAAACCAATATTACATAATTTCTATGTAGTTCCAAAATTATAAGTAATTATTACTTGGCTAACTAAAATGATGTAATATTATAGTTTAATGTAGAATACAACTGAACATTGAAATGTGAAACTAGTCTTAATAACACTTTAAAACGTGGACGAAGCAATATTTATGTAACAATTTATTAGTAACGTAGATTACTACTTAAGTAATAATTTATGTCTACGAATATTAATTTATAATAAATCCGTTCGTTTTAAAATAAATGTGTTTTAATTACAACGGTTTTATTTAAAAGCTATACATTTCAAATGTTTTTTTACTTTACTATAATTTTCTTTGAAGAAAGCGGTGTTGATGAATATTTCAATACATAATACTACAGTTCCGCTTACATATCCCAACAGCAATACGAAAAATCCTCCTTCTAAATGAAACATAGATAATGAGCTGACATCTGGACGGTCATTGTCAATCGAACGTAACAAGCCGGCTCTTTTCCGTTGTATAAAAGCTTCGAAACCACTTCTCACTGCTTCCTGAATCCCAGCTTGTTGAAATATGAGTAAGGATTTTGAAAACGTATCCATAAATGGATAACCTTTAAGAGAAACCATTTCCATGCCAACAGTAAATACGTTTTGTTCTAACTCATAATACTTATAATTTCCAAAGCTATCGCTTAGTTCCGGCACCATCGCCGTCAAGTATTTTAACTCTAAGCGGCTGCAAAGTAGGGAAAAATTATGATAAACTACAACTTCAACCATGGCTTTCCTACTATCATAAACATCAACCCAAATATCGTTTATAAATTGATCTTCATAGTCGTCGCTATCTTCAAACAAATCTTGCAGCTCCTCCAATCCACCAAACAACATGCCACTATCGATGATTTCCTGAACAGTTTGCATTTGGTACTCGTAACTGGGATTCGTCAATACATCTATGAGCTTCGTTTGATACGCTGTTACAAAAAGAATGCAGTACAAACTAAAGAAACCGAAAAATACACGTAAACTCTTTGTGACAGGTTTCGAGTAAGCACACCATCCGACCAGTGAAACTAGAGTATTCATGAAGCAATGATGAAAAACTCTGTGGTAAGGTTTATCACCGCTCAAGTTACCAATAATCATCCACGACAGAACACATAAAAAAAATCCGCCAATAGCCGAGTACCAAACTAATTTGTCGAATGTGATAACTATTGCGTACCACGCCGGTGACTTGTCTGCCCTTGGAACAGTCCAAGTGTATGAATCAGCCCAGTAAATAGCGCTACAGTCGAAATCTCTGTGTACGTCATCATCAGGAAATATAGCGCCAAGTAAGATGTCAGCTTTTTTGTTTTGTATATCTTTTAAACCACCGTTCCACTCTCCTTCCTTATTAACTTCTCCTCTTGTTTCTGGACCATGTTCAAATTGAGGTGTGAAATTATACACCAGTAGTACCTGAGCGATCCATTCTTTTTCTAAACTTATTTCTTGGGGATTATGACTTACAAACGGCTGGCGTTCAAGAGTAAGAATTTTAATAACACACCGTTTCATATCCAGCGGTAAAACATCAGTAAAAAGATCCTTGTTTTCTTGACTCACAGATCCACGGGTGCATGTGTTTACTATCTTCAGCCTTCCTTTAGCAGTTTCGTTTAGATATCCACAGTATTTAGGTGGGTCCAGTGGTCTCCAACCATAAACGAATGCTTTTCGGATGTCTTCTGAATCTGGGACAACAACTACTGCTCTTAAAACATTTGCTTTGAAGAGTGATCCTAAAATTTTCTCGGCGTGTCGGAGGTTAACATCGCTTTTTTCTGCTGGTTTAAATAGCATGATTATAAACTTCGCGCGGGGGTTCCATGTTCTCGCCTTCATTAATTTAGCAGCAATATTTACAAAGTTTGTGTAAGTATCTATAACAATGACGTAATAATTTGCCGCTGGTATTGCCTCAAAAATTTCCATCATACCATATTCTACGTCATCGTCGTCATCATCATCATCAAGCGCTTCGTATTGGTCCACTGGATTGCTTATTTCAACGAAATATTTGTTGTAACCGTGTACAAGACGCAAAAGTTCAGCTCTGACTCTCGAAACTGTTGTACTCATATTGTAAGTATGTCCGAACATAAGGAGTCCACTTTGAACGAAATTGGCTTCAATTAATTTGTTGATACAATTTGTGTACTCACTCGCAACCGTTGGGCCCTGGGGATTAAAAATTGATGTTGTTCTACAAATTACTGACAGTATTGTTAAGATGTAAATTATTCCGCATCCCATTTTGTACAATCAATATGGTTTGCGGACGTCGAATGCAGAGGTGATGCGCTTTCATGCATGCAATGTGGCTTTATTCATTTAGTTCTCAGTAATCAGTCACGCCACTTTTAATTGTGACGCTAATGGGTTTCTCTTGTTGTTATTTTCTTGTTTCTGTTTATTTTTAATGATTCTGAAATCACTTTATTGTAGCCTAGTGATTGAAGTTCCAGTGTTCGCCGAGGTACGCAGTAGATATTTTTTTATATTTTGAGAATATCTATAAAGTTCCCTAGATATTAAAGTAACTCAACGGACTCTAATGTACCAGCCTACTAAATAGGGTTTACCACAGGAGATTGGTTCCTACGAAATGCGGTGCGTGCTATCTATACAACTGTATTTGTTTTGTCGTCAATAATCGTTATATTACTGTGAACTCACTCTTTGTTCCTTAGTTGACTATTTTGGATATACGATGTCTAGCCTGGCAATCAAAATCCTGATAAAATAAAATGTAGTACCTTTAGTACACCGAATATTATCTTATGCGTTGCCTAGTCGAAGAAATGCTGGTGCCCTCAGTCTATAGTATCCTTCCCACGAGAAAATCTCTGAATTATTTATATATTACTGCCTTCAGATTGGACGTATCGAATTGGGGCCAAATACGAAAGAAAACTAGTTCGATCTACAAAAAAGGGTCCGTACATGTTTACATTAAGACAGTACGTTTATTCACAAAGTATTATTATGTGTATTTTCGTGTGTCAATAATATCATACAACTTATTCATTTTATTTCTCTTTTTAAATAACGGTTGTCTTGCTCTGAAAGCGTTTATTTGTTAGTTTATGACAAATTATGGTTAAGCGAAAATTGAGTGCTTTTTATTGTTTCAGAAAACAGGCCTAAGGATCAAAGTGACGTCTCTAAAGCACAAAAAACAAGCTATGAACACATAAACAATACAATTTCGTTTGCAAGTAACGGGAAAATAGGATATTATTTAGACCCTTCCTTACATAGTAACAGGACCCTAAAATATGAACTGAACCCTTTATCACAAATTGGACCGTATTATTTGCTACGTTAAACACTTTATGCCGTCTAGTTAGGATCTTTGCCTGGGATCAGTAGATACTGAAGTATTATTAATATTATGGCCGGCATATGACCACGATATTTTATACTGGCAAGAATAAGATAATATACTGATATCTACTGAGATAAGTAGGATGTGTGTAAAAACAAGTCGAAATGTGTGTAAACTAGTTTGAATATACTTAACATTAACTACCTAATAGTGGCGAAGCTAGGGGGTAAGCCACAGAACAAGACAAGTCTATGCCAGGCACATTAACAAATATTTTCAAGGAAGTTAAATAGCGTAGGGACTTATTATAGCTTAAATAAGTAAGACAAATAAAAAATCTAAATAATCATTGGTTAAGTGCCTATTTTTCACTACCGGCTTATCTTCTAGCTTCGCCACTACTACCTAAGGATGTAAAGAAATTGTGTCCTAATAGCTTGCCACATTAAGCATTTATCCGCCTAAATTCCATTAATATTCTAAGACAATTTTTTATATTTTATTTTTCAAATGGATCACATTAAAATGCGAGGAAACTGGTAGCAGATGTTTTGGGTTTCCATCTATAATGGAAAATAAAGCGAACTCAGACATTTTAGTATGTACCAAAGAGAGTAAGGCGGAATGACAAGCTCGGCAAAATTTCGCTTGCTTAAGTTGCTAACACAAATGCCGTTGTTTTGGTTCGAAGTATGCGGGTTTCCTTAAGATAATTCCAACGATGACGTCGGCATTTTTGCTGCCTCTCGATAATGGGTTATTTAGTAGCTATCGATATTAGATACGCTATTGCAACTACAACAGATATTGCCATCGATTTATGGTTGAAATAAAAATACACTGAGAGCGTCTGTTGTTCAGTGGTCGGGTACTTGATTTGCAAACGGTATGTTGCGGGTTCGAGCCTTGGCTCTAGGGACGTGTACCAATGTGACACTTTTGTGATGATGTACGCAACGCAACGCTCATACGGTGAAGGAAAACATCGTGCTAAAACCCACATACCAGAAGGTGTGTGAACCGTATAACGACGGTCACCCCCTATCAATAAAGGGTTAAATACAAGGGTGACATTTGCTTACCAAGAGCCTCTGCCTACTCCGACTTGGAATTAAAAATTATGATGTAAGTAATCGTGCAATTTATCTTAATCATAATACTCTCATGTATATCGATGCAGATATTGTTTATAGCTGTCACTGCTTCACGTATCTACTCTCCACCTTGCATACCCCGGCTCTCTGTTAAAATTGTTTACATATTACCCTATAATAATATATCTAATACCAAATGAAAATTACGTATGTATATTGATTAAACGGAAATATTCCCTTGAAGCAGGATTTGATCGACAATCTTCCTATTGAAAGACGAATGACCCAAGGGGATGGACCGTCTCGCGTTCTACTACGTGTACTCAAAGCGGATTGGTGCTTTCTCTTGGGATCCGTAAGTACTATAGATAGTAGGTATGTTTCACGCCAATTAGTATTAATAGACTTAGGGTGAGATATCTTAAGCGTACTTTGACTTTGCTTTGTCAGAATCTTCTTATCTTCTTATACTAATATAGGGAATTGGCAGAATTTGCATCAATATTCTGCAGGCCTGGATGATGATGATGATGATGATTCTACAGAATTCGTAGAGGACTTCAAAGTCATCAATCATAACACAACCGGCTTAGCAGCATCTAAGAAGGACTGCAATGAAATTGTCGAATAAAAAAACTACAAGGCGTACATGAATAATCTTCTTAATAACCAGATTCTGCAGTATTTGTTCAGTAGATTTCAGAGTACAGTATAACTTTAGCATTTTAGGTTGAGCAGCAATAGGTGTTCTACTGAACAGTATACTCAGAGCCAGTTTCAATGTCGATTATTTCGTAATCTACAGTACAAAGTTACTGTTTGGTAAATGGCTTCAGGAATACGTACCTGCTAAGTACTGACAGATCTCGATGTCTTACATTACTAATATTAGTTACTCGTTATTGTAATTTAGCAGTAAAAATAATAATGCGGTATGATTTAATTCAGATTTATTGGTCCAAACCACAAAATAAACAACTATGTACAATATCCTTTTTAAAACCTACCTACTCTTACGAACAACTTATATGTAAAAAAACTTAAAATATTTAGCCTATTTGAAACAGTCCTTATATCTGAAGTACTTATTGATTTGATACTTAAATAAGTGTTTATACACAATAACTAGACATTTTTTTAAACTTTTGTGTACATTTTTACAATTTAATTCAAGATAAATAATGGCGACAACTTCAAACAATATAAGCAAATATTTATTTTGAGAAATAGATAGTAGCAGATTTTTTTTAAATAAATAGGTACTGTTATTTTACAGTAATTAGAACAGTTGTTAACTTATATAATTCCTCTTGCGGGTACAAAATCTACAACAAATTTAAGCTCTGTTTTACAAAAATCCCTGTTACAGTCACAAGATAGACATTACACCCCAATAATATAATTAATTTATCAAAATAAAGTTAGGTATTCGTTTCTAGAAAAATATATGTATCGATTAGAAAATTGAAAATATACCAATGTTTTGATGAACGTCAGCTATGAAGAGGAACTACAAGATATCTTTAAGCATTCACGTAGTTAACTACAGGGACTAGTTAGTTTTAAAAATAAACTCTGCGAACAGTGTCGTGTTTCTTTACATTAAGCTCAATTGAGAAATCGATAGAGATCGCCCCAAACATACATACTAACATATTATATTCGAATCGTCATTTTCCTTAATCGGTGAGCGATTTCTGCGGATAGCATCGTTGTTTGTGGACAGATTTTGACGAGTCTTTTTTGTTGTAGAGAAGATAATATGTCATTCCATTGATAGTACCATGATAAGGAAAGTAATATAGAACTATGGTATCTCAGAGACATTGAGGTAAAATCTCGAAAATCGGTCACCGATTCTTTATTGTCGGCGCCCGGGCTAAATCGTAATTTCATAGAAACTAGAAGCTTTAATCACCAGCTGCAGCAATCGGACACCACGCTTACGACTTATTAATCGTTGACTGATTTTTCAGTGTAGTAGTATTTTGTATTTTGCAGTGTAGATCATTTAGTGATGTGACATAGATAATTTCTTCGATATAATCTTTTTTAGTTTGTTCTAATTCAAATTAGATATCCCAGCAAGGGAGGGACAATACCTACTGAACTTGAAAACCGGTCACCAATTCTCGTTCGTAGACTCGCGTACGTGACAAGTGATTGGCAGTCTATCCCTATGGAATTACACGTGTATACCACAGGTATACATGTTAATAATAAATAATACTCTAATAAAACCTTGATCAGTATATTTTATTTTTACATCCAGTTGATTGAATTTTAATGATTCACTGGACCTTGTCCATTTTCATAGTTATTTATATTTGTAGTGTTGAAAATAGAACTCTTGAGGTTACATTGTCTACGATCTTTATATTATTATCTGATTGTAGCTAATGAATTTTGACTATTCGCGTGTATTAAAACCATTAAACCTCACAAAAATAATGAAGCTTTCATTTTGGAGAAGCATGAAATAGGTGCTAGTCTACTTCTAAATTAAGTACTCTGTTACAACTTATTTAACTCTCTCAATATCATAAATACTTACAACGTTTTGCATATTAGATATTAAAATGTTTTGTCAAAATAGGTATATTGGCGAAAATATTAAGTAACATAAAATTATGATATTAATACAAGCGAGATGGTGGTCGAAACATAAGTACTTATCTATATTTTTATTTAAATTATAAACATAATACATTTTATTTACAATCGTTTTGAGTACTTATTACAATATTAAGCTGTACATTTATTCACATACATTTCAAAATTATCATTCCATTAAATTATTATCTACGCAATGAATAACAATAAAACCCTGTTTATTCACAGAAATACAAGATTTTGTTGTGTCAAAGAGGCTGAATACCTAGAACACAAGTGGCACATGAAGTAAAATCTTTTTATATAAGTTCCGCCTCAACATTTTCTTAGAAGCAAAAATTACTTAACTCAGACGTCAGGGAAATCGTGAAATCGAAAAATATACAACTGGTCAGGTTAGAATGATGAGGGTCCAAGAAACATTGTTTATTGTATTACTGTAAGTAGTGTTGTAGCCTGAGAGGAGAGCCTTTGGAGAGACCTATGTCCGGCAGTGGATGATGATGAAGACTACTTCGTCTTCCGCGAGCTTCATATTTTGCACCAAGAGAGAAAACCTTAATCGATAATTACCTATTACTTGTTACATTTTTATTAAATATCAAAAGAGGACATTCGTCATTTTAGCCTTGTGTCCATTTATGCTAAGGCCTATATTCTATAGCGTGAACCAAATACTACTCAGATAAGTTTTATGTTTTGTCTGATTTTTCACCGATTGATGCAACTTCTTTCAGAATATAGACCTTAGTATATCAAGATTGGCGTTGAAATTTTGAAGGGCAATTATTACCACAGCTAATCACGTGATAAGTCTTTTATTCAAGATCGCAATTGACTCTCCAAATGCACTTAATTTGGCGTTTATTTATTGGTAGGTACGTGTCCGGAACAGAATTCAAAACTATGAAATATAAATCTATTGAAATCTATACTGTTTAAAAATGAGATTTTATTTACAAAACTGTAACTACTTTGCAAATTGTATTGAGACACAAAATAGATATTTATTTACATTAAGAATGTAAAATATTTTACAAGTTCAATTCAAATTGTCCCACACTACTCACTCAGTATTCTTGCTTCATTTATTTACACTTTCCTTCCATGAATGTAGGCTGCAACAAAAAAAAAATACAATGTAAAGTATTTCAACATCAATAAATCATACATTCTGAGATAAATGGCAGTGCATATTATACTAATGATATAAAACAATTCTATCTGTAGACTTCGAAATATCTAGAGAGTATACAACAACGACCAGTATAACAAATTAACCATAAATAGCAAAATGTATGTGTACATGTGCGCCGTGTAGTGACGGCGAATAGAATACATACATGTCACCATCCACCCCAACTTTACCCTTTGCGAGGGTCTGTGCGAGGCAACCAAGGGATCTCTCCAGAGGAGGGGTAGCAGCGTTCTCCGCGAGTTAAACACCACTACAATCGCCAAACCGACTGTCAAGCGTGGCGATTATGCAAGGAAAGTCAAAAGTTCAAAATTTCTTTATTTCATCGTTATAAGTGCATAACATACAGATACTACAGTAGCCGTAACACAAAGCTTGCATGAACGTCATTTATGACTTTAAAAACAAAAGTAATCATCCCCGGTTCGAAATTAATTTCTTTTACTGGCCAGAAGAACCGGAAGAAACGTTGGCATACTTTCAAAATCGCCAAGGCTTACTGCTAAGTTATACTTCACATAAATATGACTTAATACAAACAAATATGTCATATAATATTCAAAGCGGCAGTGTCAACCCAGTTGCCTTTGAGGACTCGTCCGCCTTTGATGTTATATGACTCAAATGCTTGATGGCCAGATACATGCCTGGACTGTGATCAGCTGCAAAGGGCACTAAAGGATAGTAACATTAAACAAAAAGAGTGGTGATTTATTAGCATCCCCCCCCCCCCCCGCAAATGATCATGTAAATCATTAGGGGAGGCCCTAGTCCAGCAGTGGACGTCATGTGGCTGATGATGACGATTTGTTTTTCATAAGAAGGTCCTTTTGATACGCTCACAAACTGTGTTCAAGTGACTCAACAGATAGTACGATAGATAGATTATGGCCTCGTAGAAATTCTTATACAATATGATGCATCAAGGGCTTTTACGATAAGTGCCTATAAATATTTTTGAACCAGGAATACGATAGGACCGCCTTTTACGGTGTATATTGAAAGAAATGCCGCTTTTCCTTATTTTTACATCGAAGAACAATAAGAGAGTAACGAATAGCCAACGTTTAATACGTCCAGAACAATATATGGGTTCTAATATATTCTATAGCCGTAATTTACCGAAATTCGGGGTTGATATTTCCCCGCTGCACTATCTACCCAAAAATACATACATATAATGCCGAGGCATTTCACAAAAAATATTTCGCTTATCATAAATTAAGAGCCATTTAGACAGGGAGAGATACTCTATTCGGGCGGGGGAAACTCGAAAGGCGAGAGAAATCTCGAAGCGTCTAAACAATACGTCTGAGTATCGTACTCGAAAGGAGAGACAATAGAGCGCTTGCCTGTTCGAAAAACTGGAACCATGACAACTACACATGAAACTTTTCGAGTTTCAAAGACGAGTTTGCTTTGAGGATACTTTTTTGTTAAACTTTGCTCTTATATTCAGCTTTAAAGCCGACAATACTGCCATAAAAAAGTTATCATTCTTAGTATTCAATATTATATAGTTGGTGTCATTGTCACAGTCTATCGATAAAGTCGTCAATAGTCAAAGTCGTGTAAAAATCTCACGTTTTAATGAGATGGGTGGGGGGGTGGATCATCAAATTTCAATGCTGCGTGGAACATTACACGGGAATAACAAATTGATAAAATAGGAGTCCTTTACTTCTCACTCTCACTACATTATTTTACATCACCAGCACACTAGTTCCACCACATTAACACAATAAAAGCAGGGAAAATGAATTTTGAAAATGAGAAATAAAGAAGACATTTGCATCTCATCGCTTCCCGTATTTCCCGTCCTTTTTATGTTGTTGTTGATGTGGTTTTTTCAAGATGCAAACTTCAACACACTTCAATCAAATTACATTTTTTTTTCGACGTTGGATATGATGCCCTGTTGGATGAAATTCGACTGACGAGCTCGCCTTTCGAGTCTCGCTGTTCGAACATACGAAAAACTCTTCTAATTTAAAGGACCTCTTAAAATAGGTACTCCGATATACATCATTTTTGTATAAGAAACTACGCGTAACTTATAAAGCTGACCATCACATAGAGACATAACATCCGGATACTCACAAAAACTCCTCGTTCGGCGGCGTGAATGAATCTCGCCATAAATACTCTAAGTTCATTTTTATTATATTAGAGAAAAAATCGTCGGTCGCGCTAAAACCCCGCGATGAATAATCACGCATTTAGCCAAATAACTTTGGGACAGCCTAAAAGCCATCAATAGGTGGCTGCCACGAGGCCCCAAGAGGCCTTTGAAGATGATTCTACTATTGACTACTATGTCTGATATTCTTCCGAATATACGCCGAAAGGTTTTGTATTTCTTCAAATACACTGCGCAAAAGGCGACTAAAAGGTACGAAAGGAATTATTTGACAATGGTCTGTTCACTTCATAGAAAGTTGTCCGTGTAAACCTCAACTGTCAAACAAAGGATCTTTCCGTTCCATCATAGGATAATGGAACCGAGTTCATATCATGTGGACTATATTAACGAACGTGATGTATATCAAGATTTTGACAGATGAAGACCTGTTATATCTGCACAACACGATCTACAAGATTAACGCTTTTATATATATATTATACTTGCTCGCAGTCGCCCCACGATTTCCATCGTGCATTAAGTTTTTCAAACTAATGCCTGAAACAAACAATCTGCTTAATTGTTTATTTGTGGAGTTCTACAGACTTCCGAAGATACATAAGCTACAAATTTCAAGGTTTCTGTTAGAAACTTGCCTACGTGGTTGGATGTTTGTTACTCTTTCATGCGGAAACTATTGTGCGAATATCTGATACAAATTTTACAACGGACAAACACCGCTGAGGTCCATCTGGTATATTTAATTGTTTTAATACTCGTTAGTTCTAGTGTAATGTGTAGTGCCGTTAGTATCCTTAAGTTGCGTTCAAACGGCCTCCTATTCTAAGTGTATACTTTTGTAACTGAAGGTAAAAATACCTAAATGTTTTCAATTCACTGGTTGAAGTTACATTCCGTTGATGATTATCTTAGTTTATCTTAGCTTGTTCTTAGTGATTTTGGGGGACCATAACGCACGTCTACATTATAACAATAAAACTTCTATTGTCTTATTTTTATTGTTAACGCATGTGTTATTGGAAACATCAGGCCTATCCAAGCCTATAAGGGTAGACATAGATTACAGCGCTAAATATTTCACAGTCCGAAAATGTTTTTGCATGTCCCCGAGGGACCTCTATATTTTCGGACATATTAAAAAATAATATAACTATACCTATTCCATGAAAGAACAGTTAATTATTTTACGACGAGACAATGAAATATAGTTTTCACACATTAATATTTTTTTCGTGTTTATAGCAAGTGTGCTCATAAAACGCTACCTCTAAAATATTAAATTCAGTAGTAGAAATGTTCAGAAAGATTAATTGGGTAGTTAATGTACCAATCATCATTGTGTATATTTCATCGTTCGTGCTAAATGAGATTTTTTTTTAATTTCGGTAAAAAATACCATATAAAACTTAAGGAAAATGGCAACATCGCCTGCAACTGTTGCGGGTGAGTATAAATAATTTTAATGATATTATTTTTTAATTATTTAAACCAAGGTCAGTAATTCTAATGATTAAATTTAACGTAGGTACGTTATTTATAATTCTCTATAGATATTGAAATGGTGCAATACATTCGCAAACTAAACTACACAATACACCCAAGCTTCCAAGTTTTCTGACAATATGAAGCATATTGTGAATTCCGAGCGCAAGAAACCTTGCCTCACCGACAACGATGTAACTGAATTAATATGCAGTACTGAAACAATAAGCCATTAGGGCTAACGACTGCTTCGATCAGAACTTGGGCGGAATTGTCGCTAAGGCGGGCGGTTGCGAACTCACGTCCCACATAATGGGGCAAGATTGATAAACCTCCTCACATCTAGAGCGTCTGACTATTCTGACCTCAAAGGGTACTAACTAGTAACTATCGATCACAGTGATCGCCACTTACTTACCGTATGTTGTTCTTGAAATACTGGCCGAATCTGCAAACATTGTTTTTTACTTTTATAAATAGACTAGTGGACGCCCCGCGATTTCATTCGCGTAGTTTAGTGGTACTTGCATCCCAAATTTCAAGCGTCTAACTTGAGCGGTTTAGATTTTTCATACAAAGGTATTTTCCCGTTAATTCCCGTTCCCGTGATAATTTCTGGGATTCCTTTCTTAGTGCACCCCTACGGTACCTAAGCTACGTCTGTGTGCCTAAGTTTATCCGTTTGGGCTGTGCGTTGATATATCAGTGAAAAAATATTTTATTTATTTTTTATTTCTAAATCAGGTATCTACACTGTTTTCAATTGCAAGACCCGAATTTGTATGATTGAATATAAATACATTTTGCGCAATTTATTTACTCGGAAGTCTCGGTTCACCCCATTTGACGCTTGGTGATGTTAATAATAATTACATCGGAAGTAATAGAAACGTACCGCGGATAATCAGGAACCAATAATTATTAATTGACGAGTTCAAACCTGAGAGCCCTATAAAATAAATATTTCCATGAATATCGAATTTAACAGAAGTACGAATTTCGGTTTAATTTGTGAAAATACAAGACAACGTGCTGGTATAATTTATTGGGGGGTAAATTGGAAAATAGGTACAGATTGAAAATAATAATAATTATTATAAAAAATCGTGTGTTGGGAACACGACCTCGTTACAGATAAAAAAGTTTTTCTCAACACTTTTTCTTAAGACATCCTCAGCTGCTTTCAGACACTCTTCTACCTACATACATTAAATCGAAAGTGTTTTATACTGCGAAACATTTGCGAGAACAAAACTTTCGATTTTCCAGGTCTCACGAGACATTCTGGAGAGTCTGGCCGCCATAAAAAGGTTTCTGTTTAAAAGTATATCTATTATATATCCAACTACCTGTATACATGTAATTGTACATGTAAATGCTTTTGAATTGGGATAGTTAGCTTTTATGGGCAATTTCCGCAGCCTAGCAACCTGCGTGTCAGTAGCCCAGCTCCTCCATGAAGCTAAGCAACTCCTTTATGTCACTCGTAGCTTCATGTAGGGTTTTTGGAGACCCTTCATCTCCTAACATTATCTCTATATGGAGCGGTCCATTACGTCCATATTGGAGACGTATTTGTTTAGTGTGTTGTGTCCTGTTACTCGTAGAAGTCCTAAGAATTACCTCATCTGGTTTTTGCGCCACCTAACACCAGATTACAATTTCGACTGTTAATAAGAACTATAGGTATAAGGGAAATCGATTCAAGGCATGGTGCTAACTAAAGAGTATTTCAGGGCCACTAATTCCTGTTGCAGTAGTATTCCATGTACAAGTGGCCTACGGTTGTTGTTATTAAAAAAATACTTATTAATCATAAATATCTCAGGGCAATCTTACACACGGTCAAACTAGGATACCCTGTTTTATGTGTGACAGAGATTGAAATACTATATAAATAAAACACCAAGTCGCACACAACAAATGCCTTAGCTCATCACTAAAGCATTACGTCCGTGGCGGGAATCGAACCCGCGACCGTCGTCCTGGAGGCATATACCTTTTCTTTTTTTTATTCTGCCGTCCCACTAGTCCGTGCCATTATTCACTTAAAATTGTTAAAATGAATGGAAATGCTATGATAGACCCCGTCCTATGTGGTTACGTAAAATGCATGCGAAGTGTCGAAGTGAACGCTAACACGGCCGCTGATACGATGTTACTTACTTGTTCGGTTGGACCGTATATCACAGAAGCATTACTCACCGTCGTAGCAGTTGTTGGGGCAGCGGGGGCAGCTAGCAAGCAAACGTGGTCTCGGCGATGGCGGCGGCGGGCCCCCGCGGAGAGACCAGCGCCGCCACGCGCTCCGAGCACTTCCTCTTGAATCGGGCGGTTCCTCTGTACCGGTATACGCGTAACCTGGACAAATATTTTTTTTTTTAATAGACGATATTCCAGCCAGCTCCGTTTATGGAAGGTGACTCATAGATATGATGATCTCTTAAAAATTTACCTCCCTATATAAACTCATTCAACTGATTGTGCTTTTTGTATGAGAAGGTCGAATAACATAAGTGCTAAAAAAGACGCAATAAAGTCTACAGGAACAGCTGATTTAAGCTTTAAAGGGTTTCGGACCGCCCTGTAATGTTTCATGGTTTTGAATTCTATTTTAATAGGTTACTATATAGACTTCAAAATCACTGTTCTCATTCTCATGGAGCATTATTCGGGGTAGATAACATTTGGCACGTTTAAAAAAACGCTAAGCCACAAAACGGTAATATTTTTTATCGAGTAAATCCAATACACATTATGTCGCTTCCTTATAATGCGCAATGTATTTTTATCTCAATCCATGTTCCATAAAATGTGACAGACAATTGTTAAAACAAATGTAGCTTAATGGAACGAGAGGAAATATTTCCTGGAAAGGAGACAGTCCGCACAATAAATAAAATGTCTACGAGTACACCTACGCCTTTTAATCCCAAGGTAGGGTTTACTATAGGTAGAGAAGCACTAACTAAGCTAAATGTCATGAACTAGCAGTAGGTACGATAAAGAACAAATTTTAATTATGACAACGACACAATAAAGGGTGCCGTGGGTATTTTCCACCCAGCTCGAGAAACAAATGGTCGTTTTTTGTTTGATTTTCTAAAAATAATTTTACTTTTTTATAAAAACAGGTTACAAACATAAGGTTAAGGCAGTCTGTTTTGTAGTTCTGGCCTTTCTATTAGGGCTTAGATTAACGTATAAATTGTAAGTGTTTTGGAGATAAATGCCCAGCCTATCTTCCAATAATGTGGTTGGAATGTGATAGATGTTTTTATTGTTCGGCAATGTTTTTAATGTTTATAACATAAATGCTTTTAACACTTTTTATACGAACTGTACCACACTGTAAATTTATCGCGTGAAATGACGTTTGACAGGTTTTAATCAAACAGCATCAACGAATATGCAATCAAGTGATAATTATTTGATGGGCCCGTTGGTGTAGTAGTCAGCATGTCTGTCTCTATTCCATACGGCCGTGGGTTTTATTCCCACCGCTGACAGCCGGTACGAGAAGGAGATGTGCTTTTAAGTACTTGTTGGATGTGTCTGTATGTTGTTTAAAAATATTTAATTAATTAGTATATTTCGTTTATCATCCAATTCCGTAACACAAGTGCTTTAGTGACTTAACATGGGATGAAGTCAATGTGCGCGTTATTGTAAAATATTTATTTATTTTGTTCTCTTTCTTTCTTATTTTCTCCCCATTTCAAAAGAGAAAGCATTTTAACTGTTTGACTTAAGTGACAGATTAATATGTAATATAAAGAAATATAAAACTATTACTTGTGTGTCTGTATTCCTCTAATTCTAGAAAATAACTATAAAAATAAAATATAATAATTAAGTCTTCTGATTACTTTACCAATAAAGATATGTAAAAACAACAATGATCATTGAGGTTATTGCTATTATGATTTATTTTTTATGTTTATTTAGGTTTGACTCTAGTAATCAATATATTAAATAATTAAAACAGCTACGCGTAATACAAAAATAAACCATCAATATAGAAACACGGCGGTGAGCTCAGTCCCTGTCACTTTGGGTTAAATACGCTTAGATAATAACATTAAGTACTCATAGTTACAAAATATTTATTACATTCTAATGACAGTGAAATGTACTTTTTTTTTCTTAGCATAATAATATAAGGGTTTAGTTACAACTGATACGTCTTTTCCTGTCTATGCAATGTTTTAGTTACCTAGTAGAAATATTTCGGTATATACATGTCCTATATTATGTTGTGATAAACAAAATATGTTGATAGTGGCAGTACGGATGAGCGATAACGGTGAACGTTTTAAACTACGTTAAATACTACATATTTAACATTCAAAATAATATGAACAGCTGTGTTATCCAAGAACTCCCAAGGGATCCGTACGCCAACTGCTAACTAATATTATTTTATAGGGTACGTTTAAACAGAATTCTGTACATTTCGTTGATAAAATATCAAAAGGGTTAATTACATTCTATCCGTCAAACTAAAACTTTGAATATTCACGGAAAACTAAGCGCAAAGCAAATTCACGACAATTAGCCACAGCAATAAGTCATCTTGAATTAGAACCATCGTTCTATTTTATTAACAAAACTGTCACAACAAGGGTGATTGCTAATGATTACAAAAAAAATATAATAAGAAATAGAATGAATAATAATTTAATCCTTTTCACAAAAATCTAAACCGTCGAAAACACTTCAGAGCAAATATAATTTTTAAGAATTATCAAAATCGGACTATTCTGTTAAAAGTTATGCGTCAGATAAAAATATTACATTGATTACAATTGACGATACTACTATTTAATTAATTTTTTGGTGTTGTTTTTACTACTGCATATGAAACTAGACTGACATAAGATACCCGTATTTTTCTTTTTCGCGCTGCATTAAGTTTTTCAAAGGCCAAAATTGCGATTATTAAACTTATACGTCTGTGTCGATCCCACTGAGTACCTACAAAAAAATACTTTGACGATCACAAAATGGCTGCTGTTTGTTTAGGTACATTTGTGACTTCTAAATGTATGTGTGCCTAAACAAGGAAGAAGCAAAAAATGAACAAGATATGAATATTGTTAAATCAGGACAAACAAGGACATCAGGATATTAAACGCAGTTTTGTATAAGTGAGCTCAACTATTTTGGAAAAAAACATCACTCCGGCATTTCACAAAAGGTCACGGGCCTCTACTCAATGCTATTATTTTAATGCAAGAATTTAAAATAATATACTCAAAGTAATAAGTTTCTTTCCAATGAACTTTTTTGTATTTAGTAAACAAAACCGGATAAACACCATCCGGTTTTGTTTACTAAATACATAAATACATTTTTTTGCCGAAAGACTTTCTGATTAAAATTCTATTCAAAAAGTTACTTATTGACGACAACATACCTAAGCCGAATTATAAAAAAAAACAACAAAGACCTTTTTTCTTGCAACCGTTTTTTGCGTCTGAGAAGCTGTTTTACATTTTATTAATTTTCTAAAGAAATATGTGACAGAAAATTACAATAAATACATATTTCTGATGAGGATTGAAAATTAAAGAAACTGTATTTTTAATTGCAGTTTCAGGATTTTTGAAATATCGTCAATTTCAAAGTGTATTCTTTTAGCTTTCAATTTCATAGTAATTTAAAATAAACAGATACCTACCAGTGATTTTGAGAATACAAAATACTGATATTAAAACATAAGACCATGAAGCTAAATATTTTGTTTGAATAACATGGCCTAAATCTTTAATTCGCGAGTTTGCAGTAACAAGTTCTAAAGACTAGATAGGTAAGGTAGCTGAATCGATCTCAGTACCCGAGGTATTAAAGCTATCGGGAAACATCGTGAGTGAACCTGCATATCGTTAAAGTTTGCAGATCCTTCATCAATGCATCTGTCACGGTGAATTTTACACGCTTGGTGAAATATACTGACTTAGCAAGCTTGCCTCTGGACGGATAGGGATATTCTTGTGATTTACTACAATCCACACAAATCTAGGTTTATTATATTTTGTTTAGAGGAATAAACAGGTATTTCAAACATAGTAAAAAAATACGATATGGAAAAGTGTCCACATGATAATGTGATAATGTACACACGATAAAGCGGACAATTTCGTAATAGCTTGTTAAAATGGTATACATTCTGGTGCCACAATGGACTGAAATCTTTGAAGCCCTTTGAAACATTTTATTTTAACTAATATTGAGATTTTGCATTGCTATAATATAGGTATCTATTTCTGTTTTTGTTATCTTCCATAGATTATTACATATATGCTTCTAAATATTATGAAATCTTTAAATATTGCCCAATCTTAGTTGTCGTTACATTTTGATTCGGTTTTCACAACACGGATTTTGATTCGGTATTCTTTAGTAGATGGAGTAATTCTGAAGGAAGATTTATATGTACGTGCATATAATAACAGATAATCACTGTTAATAAAGTTTATTTGTGAAACAACGCTTGCTGGGTTAACTAATAATTGATATAGTGTGACAAGGAAAAAAATAAACTCATTGTGTTGTAAAATATTTATTTATTTATTGTTTAATGGCATTCATATGTGATGTAGAGCAGATTCTTGGCTAACTGTCTATCTTTTTCTAGATCTTTTAGGATTTAGGATCTAACAGGAAAATCATTATTCACGAATCCCTTCTGGATGTTCCACGATGGCGGTAGCCTTAGAGCAGGGACTTGTGGAATTGTTTTTTTTTTGACAGACGGGTACAGAGTGATTCGTCTTCAATTTATTTTGTTTCCACGTTCTCGTGAATAATGACCATCAATCAGGCAGGATTACGCTTGTTAAGACAAAAAGGTTTTTATACTCGCTCTTCATTAAATTTTTAACCGTCTTCGAAACAGGACAAGGCTTTGTTATTACGTTTTGATTGGGTGAACCGATATGCATGATTCTTTTTTTGCTGTTTGAAAGCTGGTGCTTCCCGTTGGGTCCCATTAAATTTGGCCCAGATCTGACAATTACATCTATGATCATATGAGAAAACCACAAAAGTCTTAATACTTTAATGCTTTAAACAACCTAGTGGTCCGATTTAATTTATTCTGCAGTGTAATATTCTGCAGAATTCATATTTTAAATTTAAAGTCTAAAATTCAGAATTAACGTTGAAGTAAGAATGTACAATTGACGTAATATTCTGTCACAAGACTCCCGTATGTATAGTCAGAAGGGTACTCAGAGATCATGGACTGTAAATTATAACTATGAAATTTTGTGATATGAGGGTGAAATGTTTTTTAATCCGTCAGGGGAACACAGAACGGATTTGACCAACCATGGTGGAGAAATAAATTACAACCCGGATTAAGCAATATTTTATCCAGAAAGTTCCCCAAAATAAACGGAATAAACCTGGCTTATACCATATGAAATAATGTAATAATAATTATTATTTATTTCCATTTTTTTTACAAGGATTGCACTTATTCTAATAATATTGTGTAAATAAGTGCCACTTATTTATGCAGCCTAGAATTGCGCGACCTGTATTAAGCAACGACTTCACATTCAAACGCAATTAATGCTTGTATTTAAGCGGACTTCAGTAGTTGAAATAGTATAGCCTACCATACGTCGTTTACTGAAACCTGTTATAGAAATTATGCAAAGCTGATAACGGGTAGCCTAGGTTAGCACCATGTTACAATAATTTACGTAAGATATTATGGAAACGATTCATACACTTACATTCTGATGAAACCCGCATATCCCACAAAGTGTGAGAACCCTATAAGGGCGATGGGCTCACCTCCTATCTCGTTGGATTAAATACGCTTGGCGAACCGTGGGAATTCGCTTTGCAAGTATCTCTGCCTACTCCACTTTCGGATTAAAAGGCTTGAAGTGTATGGTATGGATATAAGTATGTAAGTCTATAAAAGCTCAAATTGTCACCTGATATACATATTACTTAGATGCATGATCATTATCGAGGAGATAATGATCAATAAATAATATAAATATATATATAAATTAAGGTACCTATTAGCGTTATTCGATACAGCATAGCGAAGACGTACGGCCGGCCATTACCACCAGAAAATGAGAACGTAAGGCGAGTCGTAACAATTTGGAAGACTTAACGATTCCCCCACCACGTGAGAATGTCCCAATCTGGCTGTTGTTTGTTTCATTAGACACTGTTTGCGTCCGTTCCTTTAATTTGATTCTACACGTATTTGATCTGTACCTATAAGTATGCCGTTGAGTTTTGCAATCTACCTCAATTGAGTTATGTAAAGAACTATTCTTATTATTATATTACGTGATGGGCACATAATATACACTCAATGTAAATTATTTTTCGCAACTCATGTCATGTATAGACAGTATGACTGTGTAATTTTATTTCTATAAGAAAAATCCAAAACTTTGTTATGTTTTTATTACAAACTCGAAAATCCAGCTCGCGCTAGAAGGAACTCCGAAATAGGGTTTTCAAAAATGGCAAGTTGCCAATGGGATTGCGACAGAAGATTGAAGTAGCGGCGTCGGCAAACTATCGTTACATTTGCTCCATTTTGTAGAGCTTCAATTACATAGTAATTCCAAGACAATAGAGCTCAAGTTGAGTATATTCGAAAAGTCACCGTGTCCGTGATGCATGCACTACTGCAGCAACAGACCGAGTACTGTCAGTAAACGTTAACTTTCACTTCGCTGGCAGTTAGTGAGAAAAGCTCAACAAAAAATAGAAAAGCCTTGTTTTTTTTCGACCTGGCCTTGATGGAGGATGGTGATTGGTGTATTGTAAATATGCTTGGACGCGTAAAGTAGAGACAATGGGTATAATATTATGTACCTATACGAGTACGGGCATTTTATAATCATGATCGGCCAAGAATTTGGTCTACCACCCTAAGGTCAAAACTCACAAAAACATATCTGAAATTAGGGTTTCAATTTTCAATTTGTAGAAAATCTTTGCCTTATTGTTTTTGAGAGACAAAGAGTTATCATTAAAACTGACAGAACACTGTTTTAACCAAAAGGACAGTGGGTATTAAATCATAGGGCACAATGATTCTAGGTTCAACTTAGCCTGCATGTTTCAGCCCATGGGCTGAATTGATCACATACACATTTCTTTCGCGGTCAATTCTACCTACTTATTTATCGATGAGTTAATTCCTGGGCACAGTTAATTCCTTTCAACTCCTTATGGGATTGCTCGAAAGGTGAGCTTTGTTGATTGCTTTCTTTTTTTGGACCAATTATCCTTTTTTCTTGTCAATGATTGCCATACAAATTTCACTGTGGGGCGAGTTGACTACAAAAACAAAACGTTTGTGGTCAATTCAACCCCAGGGCTCGTTGAAAACAAAACATGTGCGCTTAGTTGATCCAGGAATAGGCACAATGTAGACTTTATTTTATTCCATTCACTTGTTTACGATTTGCATGATATTATAAAATAGTTAATTGTACTGATTGCGCTTTACTCCTTCTTTTCATGATTGTTATCAATATTCATGGATACGTTTTTAAAATGTACGGTCGAACAAAACAGTGAAGTGGTCCAATAAATTTTGACATGACCTGTGTCAAGTAAACATTATACCTTGTCTAATGACATTCATGTGGATTTCAACCTTAGGGTGGTATAGAAAATTCTTTGTCGACTGTACTCATAGGTAACGAGTTTTGTTGCTAGAACTCTTCAGCGACGTGTCGTGCACAGTTCACAACGTGATTGTGGTTTTAAAATTTTGGTTGAGTAAAGTTTAAGTCGAGAAAAATAATCGTTATTTTATGCTGTGACATCTAATAACAGGGTACTCAGATGCAGATACCAATGGAGGCGCCAAGCTTGTAGGTATATGTGAAGTTAAATTAGATAAATAGCTACCTCCAACTAGGCTCGCTCAAGTAAGTCTTTTCTATTTTAAAACAGCTGCTAAAAGGCAACGTCGAATTCCATAGGGAAATTTTGCGAAACACAAATTTACCTACGTCGCCCGTTTTTGTAGAATGATTTTTTATTCAACCAATTTAAACGAAACTGCGAAAAGGGGAATGTTGAGGTTGTAATTGAAAATACCTCACGGGTCTGGGCGTTATTGGTGCGTCGTTCTAGAGCTGCGTCAACATACAAGACAACCCACATACTTTTTTAAATTCATAAACTAATATACCTATAAAATAAAGCTGTGTTCACATCTAGCCGGCACGTTATGTTTTATTGAATTAGAATGGCTAAAGGAAAACCCAATTTAAGGTGCAATTCCAGACATCGCTCGGCTGACGACGCGCGGCCATGCTCACTGTATGGAATTGTATGCTACGTATAATTTACACCAAAAAAATCGAGCCGCAGCTCATTCTATGATCCTCAACGAGACCTTGTTCTGTCTCTAAGTAAACACATTTCAAAACAAAGTAAACACAAAATTCCGGGTGCTGTATCTATAAAACTTCAATAAATTATACAATCCTGAAATAATATTAAATGCAACACAATACTTTACGTTATTTTATTGTCTTTAAAGAACAGTTTCCTTTACTCAGCTAACTCTCCAAGATTGCGAGATATTTGGATGTATAATGCACACAAAATTATGTATGACCTGGAATTTTTAGGTGTAAAAAAAATTGTACCGCACAATAACTAGCTTCGCGGCATACCGTAACATCTTCACACATGCTGCCTGCTGGCTGAATTCATACTGAAGATAACATTCAATATCAAATCTTCTTAAAGTTAATTATTATTGATATACTACTTATTTTTATCATTAAGTAAAAGAACTAGTGAAATCAAGCTACTTCTGAAGGAAGCTACTGAAGCGTGGGCCTGCACCAGGCAGACAATGCACAGAATTGCACCTTAAAGGGCGTATACAGAAAAGTAAGTTAGTGCACCCATCAGTTGGTATTCTGAAATTCTACCTGCGTGCACTCAAAAACCTCTTTAAATATAGTGATTAACATACACAATCAAAATCTTAACCCAATTGTGTTAAAAATAAATAGTATAGGTAACTAAAAACACAACCCAATCGGCGCCGATTTCTAGCTCTATTTCCGTGCACGCCCCGAGACAGTGTGAATAATACTTAGTATATGTTGTCAATAAATAATTACGTTAACGAGTAAAAACCTGAGCGGGATCGGCTGCCGGAGTGCGAGAGCGCGTCGGGCGGCGAGTCCGGCAGAGGGCGCTTGCGGCGGCGGCGCAGCGCGTCGCGCCACCCGCACATCGCCGTGCGGAAGTACGTCCTGAACCTACGTCACAACACCATACATCAATGGGGGAAAACTCGCGAACTAATGCCGACAGTTTCGCTTGACACAAAATCGATCTCTTGTCGCAATAAGTTCATTTTCATCCCTTTCGGATACAATATAAAGTCGCCTTTTGCGATTATTCCAGAGTATTTTTTAACATTTGTAATGTACAGTGTGAAATAAAGAGTATATTCATTAATTCATGCGCTTCGATGTTTCAATGAGGTGTACAAAGCCAAACGTGACAAGAGTGTCACGTGGAGAGCCACTTCGGCTAAATTCCGAAGAAGAAGTAAAACCTTGATTTTGACGCATTTGGCGTGATCTGTACTTTTTTCGGTTATATTTTATCGGATATTGCGGTTTTTATAATACAACATATTTTGGCATTAAAAAAAATAAATACACTTCACGCCTTTAATCCCAAAGAGGGGTAGGCAGAGGCACTTGCAAGTACCCACGGTTCACCAAGCGTATTTAACCCAACGTGACAG